>ONZH01016170.1:0-33776 GCA_900303285.1 Rhinella marina
TGACAAAGAAAAGGCCTTTTTTTTATTTCTAGGTACACAGCCGTGTACTAACAGGTCAGACGGTGGGTATTTACACCCCTTTTTTTGCAGTTATACTGATCTGGAGGTGTGGCTACTCCAGCCAGTCTTGCACTCCTGATAAGCCTGTCTGCATTATAGGCTGATTTAATCAGAGTAAGTATAAAACTGTGTCCTGCTCTCCAGTATATGTATTGGAAGCTGTGAAGCACCAGGAGAGGTATGGAGTGGGCTCAGTAATGCATGTTGGTACCTGCATTCCTGGATTCAATGGAGGCCTTTAAGGCACCTAAAATGGCAAAGGCAGAGTGGACCCAGCATGCATAAGGAACCAGCACTCCCTGAGTTTTATGGTGGCCATTTTGGCACATAACAGGTAGAAATTAGCGCTAGGTTCCCGTCTGAAAGAGAACGCCTTGACGTATGGCAGATGGGCTCAAATATTTTGTACAAAATGATTTGCCAAGATTCTCAATTTTGCAAAATAAGCATAGTACTAGTACCAAAATGTTTTATATGACTATGGCATTATTGTACATTATTTGTGTTTGCAGAGTGCTGCTGCACTGTTTTGTTTTTTCCTTTGGGTATTTACACCTGGTATACAAAAAGAGTATTGCAGGCACACAGAACCCAGAACACTAGAGCCAAATAAACTGTATTTAAAAAAAAAAAAAGTACACAGCCGTATACTGCCAGAAGATCAAATGGTGCATATACACACTAGGTATATAACAGGGTTTTGCGGCCAAAAAGAATGCAGAACAGTAGTGCCAAATATAGTTTGGTATGTAGCAGAGCACCTAATACACCACTAATGCCTCTCTCTGTCCCTACTCCAGCAGCTATCCCTGAATACGGCAGCCGTGCTCTGTAAAGTGTATATTGTAGTAAAGCTATCACTGTACTGCACTATAGTAGCCCTGATAAGGGCCTTTAATCACGCTCCTGCCTGTCCAACAGCTAAAACCTATCTCTCCCTTCTCCAGCCTCTGTCCCTGACTAAGTTCACGCAGCATATGCGAACGAGCAGGAAGAGCTGAGTTTTTAATATTCGAGGTCACGTGGTTTTTCCAGCCAATCCATGTAGACGCCGTTTTCGCGCTGCCAGCGTGCTCCGCAGGCCTGTCATACCCCCCCTGCATGGTGATTGGTGGAAAAAGAGCGCCAGGGAAGGTGGGAGGGGAAACGAATTCTAAGTGCGCCATCGCCGTTATACTCAATTGAAATAGAGTATGCCGAATAGCGTGGTATTCGATCGAATACCGGCTCGATCGAACACTACTCGCTCATCTCTTGTTAACAGCAAACTAAACCACAATATCCAGTACTCTGATTCTGCAGTTTACTGAAAATGTGGTGGTAAACATCTCTATGGGTTTGTGGCAGTGGTCAGAAGGAAAGGAGCGCCATACGGATTTTGGGGGCAGATTTTGCTAGAATAGTTTTTAGGCACCATTTTGTAATTGAGAGACCCTGACGTACCCCTACAGTGGAAACCCTCAAAGAGTGACCCCATTTTGGAAACATTACACTTCAACGAATATATTAGGGGGTGTACTGGCCACTTTGACCCCCTAAGCGTTTTACGGAATTTGGAAACACTTGGCTGTGAAAATAAAAAGTTTCATTTCTTCCAATAAAATGTTGCTTTAGCCCCAAATTTTTCATTTTCACAAGGTGTAACAGGAGAAAAGCACCCCATAGTTTGTTCCCCATTTTCTCCTGAATACGGCAACACCCCAGATGTGGTGGCAAACTGCTGTGGGGGCACATGGCAGGACTCAGAACAGAAGGAGCGCCATATGGATTTTGCAGCACAGATTTTGATGGATTGGTTTGCAGGAGCCATTGATTTTTATTTTTTTGAGTTATTGTCTTATGTGGGGGCTCATTCTTTTGCGGGACGAGATGACGGTTTGATTGGTACCTTTTTGGGCTAAATACGCCTTTTTGATCGTGTGGTATTACACTTTTTGTGAGGCAAGGTTTAAATAAAGGGCTGTTATGGCAGGTTTTTTTATTTTTTTTACAGCATTCTCCTGGGGGGCCATCTCTTGTAATATTTTTATAGAGCAGGTTGTTACGGACGTGGTGATACCAATATATCTATCTGTTTTATTTTTGGAAAGTTTTACACATTAGATTTATTTTTGAACAGAATAAAATCTTTTTTTTGTGCTGCCATTTTCAGAGAGCCATATTTTTTTTAATTTTTTGGGCGATTGTCTCAGGTAGGGTATCATTTTTGCGGGACAAAAATGATGGTTTGATTGGTACCATTTTGGGATAAATATGCCTTTTTGATTGCCTGCTATTACACTTTTTGTAAGTGAAGGTGACCAAAAAATGTCTGTTTTGGCACTTTTTTTTGCAGCATTCGCCTGGGGGGGGCCATCTCATGTAATATTTTTATAGAGCAGGTTGTTACGGACGTGGCGGTACCCAATATGTGTAACTTTTTTATTTTTGGAAAGTTTTACACATTAGATTTATTTTTGAACAGAATAAAATCTTTTTCTTGTGTTGCCATTTTCAGAGAGCCATATTTTTCTTATTTTTTGGGCGATTGTCTCAGGTAGGGTATCATTTTTGCGGGACAAGATGACGGTTTGATTGGTACCATTTTGGGATAAATACGCCTTTTTGATCGCCTGCTACTACACTTTTTGTAAGGGAAGGTGACCAAAAAAATGTCTGTTTTGGCATGTTTTTTTTTTTACTGCGTTCACCTGGCGGGGTGGATGACATGATATTTTTATAGAGCCGGTCGATACGATATTTTTTTGCTTTTTTTTACAATTTTTTTTAACTTTTTTTGGAAAATGGCTTGAAACTTTTATTATTTTTTTTAGGAAACTTTTTTTTTTAACTTTTTTTTCCACTTTATTTAACTTTTGGGGGTCTGATCCCCTTTACAATGCATTACAATACTTTTGTATTGTAATGCATTGTCTGTAAGGGTATTACTCAGTGTAATACACTTACAGCCTGCTTCCTGTGCGATCCAGGGGGCTGGTTCGCACAGGCATGCAGGGATAGCAGCCACGATGCCTAAGGAAGGCATCGGGCTGCTATCCGAGCCATCGGGTCCCTGTCACAGCAGCGCGAGGACCCAATGATTCCCCCGCTCGCCAACCTGAATTCATTTACTCCCGCACACCACATGTGCCGCGGTCAGCGCTGACCGCGGCACATGAAGGGTTAATGCGCCGGCATCAGTGTTTTCACCGATGCTGGCGCATTCAGCAGGCGTCCGGCACCTGGGCACAGCCGGACCCCCGCCGCTGATCGGGTGGGCGCAGTGATTTTTGCGCCGTACATGCACGGCGCTGGGAGTCTAAGGGTTAATCAGGTTTGGATTATTGAGTAAAGTCTGAATATTACATCTTTGCCCCATTATGTTCATTATGTTGTCATGTGTGTCCTAACTTCACTAACAAACTCTGAAACAGATTGAATAACTGGCTGGTCTATAACATGCTGAAAGAGTAGCAACCCACTTAGCAAGTATCAAGCATTCGAAAGAGCGATGATGTGTATGTTGTATGTGAAACGGATGCATATAGATGGCTGCCACCTCACCGCTCTGCACCTTAGCTAATCATCCCTGAGTCTGAAGGAAAAAAAAAAAAGAGGTGTTCCATTACAGCGTGTACCGGAGCAGATTTTATTGAGAAAGAGATTATGCTATGAACATGTTATGATGAGGATGGTATGGTTTGGGTGGCTGTTGATATGGAATATGCTAAGAGGTTAAGGGAGATTTATAGAGCTGCTAATGCTAAGAAAGAATTTTCCATTGATTAGACTGATTTGCTGTGTTGATTGAACCCAATTAACTGATTTAGTTGAGTAAAATGATAGGTTGATAGTTGATGCTCTCTTTGTAAAATGATACTAAATTTGTTGTTTCTGATTAAATTGGCAGTAAGGTCAGAAAGAAGATATTATCATCATCACCTGACTGTCACGAGGGGAGACAAGGGTAGGTGAGCCCTGTACTGAAACCCCTCCTTCTTTCCCTGCCTACTTGCCACAATCGGCCCTAGGCAGCCGCAGACAACCACGAAGGCGGTCCCTACACTGGATAAGTGCGCAGGGAGGGAAAGGGAACAAAGGGACGGACAAAACACAGACGGAACAAACACAATGGTAGATAGTCAGCAAGCCGGGTCAAACACACAAGAGGTCAAGTAAATACCAGGGGTGAAGCGAAAGAGAGGTCTAAGTCCAGAATCCAAAGTCCAAAATCCAAGTAACAATCCAAGCAAAAGGTCGCACGAGCACTGATCAAAGGAGTAACTAATCACAGGCATCTGAGTGAGGCAGTTTCCAACTTTAAATAGCCCGCCCAGGATCATGTGATGTGGCCAGCATCACATGACCTGAGGCGGAGCAAGCTGTCCAAACAATATGTAAAGTAGCCATGTTGTGTGATCAGCACCACATGGCTAAACCCAAACAGTGAATTAACTCATGAAGTGCTGGCAGACAAGACCAGCACTTCAATTCCCTATTGCTCGTCTCTAGGGGGGCGGAGAGGTCCGGCGATGTCGTGCCGAGGGAGCGCGATGCCGACCTCGCGTGACACTGACTGTAATAATAATCTGTATACTGAATGTGAATCCTGGAGAATCTACAAGAGAGTAATATACATAAACACATCAATCCAGCCTGTGAATACTGAACTTGATGATTCAAATGAGAACTATGGAAGCCTAGACATGACAACTTTGAACTCTGAGGATTATTGGACATTTGCCTCACTTCTGATTGTGCCCCTGTGCTGTTCAGGGAATAACTTGGAATAACTTAATGGAAAGTACAGGGAAAAATACTGAGTGTCCAGTGGAGTCTACCATAGATGATGAATGGCTTATCAGCCCTGATCTGGGGATTCCAGTCAGAATGTAGTCTTTAGGGGAGTCCTCTGGATTCCTAAGCAGACTGTCATGCTTTGTTCAAGAGGAGGAAGACTCTTATTTACTTGTGTCTCCTTCTCCATCCCATCGGAGAACAGCTATAAGATCTGCATTGATGATATAGGGTCTGTCCTGATCGATGCACCTCAGTTAATGGATGGCCCATAGGCCCTGGTTTGAACTCAATATAGTCAATTAGAAAACTCTCTTTAGACAATTAGCAAATTATATTCAAGAGGAGGAAAATGTTAAAGAAATTAAGTAGTTGAACAAAATTTTGCTAAGTTGTGTTTCATTATTAAATAGTCTCCATCTTCTGTATTAATCTTGATTAGATGTCATGTATGCTTAAAAATAAAAATGAGTCATACTCACTTGATATAGGAAATTAGGTACAGTTAGCTAGTTTATGTGAAAAGAGGAACTTACAGAAGTTAATATATGCATATGGAATTTCGCAGATAGATGAAGTAATGTGTATGCCATTGGCTGCCATTATCATTCTTTTGATTCATTGCTTAATGTATACTTGTATGATTGTGATTGGATATATTAAAATTGTTGAGAAAGGGGGGTATGATTTAACCATCATGTACTTTTAATAAAATTAGCTCTCCGAGCGTCACCAGGAGAGATATGCATGAAGTCTCCTGGAGAGCAAACAGCAACATGCTGCGGTTTGCTCTCTGGTCTGGGCATCCGTGCCAAGACTGATCCGGAATGTCCCCCAATGTAAGTCAATGTGGACGGATCCATTCGGTGTAACAAAATAGCAAATGGGTCTGTCCTCCATTGACTTTCAATGGAGTTCATGATGGATCCGTCCCTTTAGCTTTTCCCTGTCAGCTCCCTCCTCTCTCCAGCAGGTGGCGCTGTGGTGAAACTTACCGCGGTGCATGCCGTCTTCCTCCTCATTGCTGGGACAGGTCAGGAGCTGCAGGGAAAGGTAAGTTTAACCTCCCCCCTCAACAAAGTGTCTTACATGTGTGGGGCCGGAGCACGGTTCCAGCCCCACACATGTACCTGCGGCAGCATGGATCTGGCGGCACCCTTCACTCGCTGGATCCGTGCTGCCGCAAGTGTGAAAGAGGCCTTAGTTGTCATTGCTGAGGACAGATCTGTGAAAGGATTTGCTTAAAATTCATTCATTGAACACATAAGAAGAAGGATGTTTGTGTTTTTCAAAGAGTTTGGATAAGAACCTAAGCGACCAGAGAACATCTATAGTGGTCGGAAACTTGTTTTCAGTCCATACATTGTATATAATTAGCATTTGACGTTATTATTTTCAACTTCATCCTGATTTTGTACTTACCTTTTTTATATCTGTTAAACCTATGCATCCACCATGACTCCTTCCCTGAACCAGAATCATCTGGTGCAGAGCGTGGGCCAGGATATACACTGCTGTGTACATATAATAGACTACTGCATCTTTTGGATAAATATATTCCATCAAAAAATGTTCATCAGTGCAATTCTGTAACATCATCTTAAGTAATATGAGTTTTAAAAGATCCATTTTGTAGTCTGATTTCAAACAATAAAATTCTGAGATTTTTCTAAGAAATGGATCAGATACATTGCTATTTTTCTTGATAGAACTAATAAATCTCCAAAGTTCAGGTAATGGTTCCTGGACGGGTGAAAAACTCAAACTGCAATTGACCAGTGTGATATAGTAAAGTCCTAGAAGATTGTGCACAAACCAAGAGTCATCGAATATCAGTGTTTTCTGCATTATAGAATTATATAATTTTAAGGTTGTGTATAATTTATTGAAGGAGCCGTGTACTATGACAACCTGGGCCGTGTAGTTCTCAAGCCCAACGAGTTTTTTTTCTTTTTTCCATACATCCCATGCATCTGGTACCATAACAGTAAACTCGATGCAGATCCCATGTCTGGTCAGCTCTCTACTGAGTTCCCTCACTTCATTCTGTGAATCATCACTCTCTGGGGCTAATATTCCAACCCAATTCCATCCAAAGTGCTTCAGGCAGAGGGCGATACCCAGATGCTGGACATGAATATCTGGGGCCAAAGTGAAGAATACCTTCCCCGAATCCTTGTTACTGTACAATCTATGATTAACGCCATAGTGTATCTGGAAAATATTACAGAATATCACTGGAGAACATCACAGGTACTTTGGAGGTTGTTTATTAAGATTTGGTGTCTTAGATGCCAGTCTTAATAAACCTTATAGCTGGCAGTGGATCCGCCAAAGTTATGAAGAGGCTCCGGTCTCTACATAACTTCATTGCATCTACCTCTGGTCTAAATCTATGCCAGATTCCTTGATGGGTTAAATTTTCTACTCCTAAAGCTGATGGACCATCCACTTCCCACCCATGCAACTGCCTCTTTTTTAGATCGGGGGTGAGCGGGGAAAAGTCACAAATTTCAGCTCAAATAACCTTTTCATCGCTAGAGGCACCCTAAATACACCAAAAATAGGTGAATTTCTGTTACTAAATGACCCCTTTGTGCTTGTCATATATGTGAGAAACTTACATTGTTGGTGAAGCCCATCAGGTCCAATCTATAATCCTACTTCGCTGAGCCACAGGTGCCCATATTACCAGAAAGTTTTCTTACAGACTTCTGGCAATTAAAATAAATCCCAGGCGCATGGTCCCATCTCCAGAAATCTAAGACCGATAACCTGCAATATTTTTACTTTCAAGAAAGGCACCCACACCCTTTTGAATTTGTACAAAGAATGAACCATCAGGGCATCCTGTTGCAGAGAGTCCCAGAACCTCACTAATCTTCCAGTGAAGACTCCTGTTCATGCTGATGATGTCATTCTTAAAGTTCTTGGTATAAAAGGTTGATCAGCAGGATATTTGTACTGTCCACTCATATTTTTGTATTTTAATTCCATTTTCTTAAACCATATAGACCAAAGAAACTTGAAGGGAACCTGTCATCTCCGAAACACCCCCTGAACTAGAATAATCGGTGTATAGTGTAAGTGATGCTGAATCCGATTATGTAAGTTTTATCTTCATACTCACTTCCATTCTGACGCTGTTCTCCCACAAACCAGCAGTAAAATGAGTCCTCTCTATTATGTGAGTGAGCACTGGAGTCCGCTGAGTGCATTTTACTGCAGGTTTGTGGGAGCACAACGTCAGAATGGAAGCAAGTATGACGATAAAACTTACTTAACCGGACTCCATGTCACTTACACTATACACCGCTTACTCTAGTTTAGAGGGTGTTTCAGAGCTGACAGATTCCCTTTAAGTTTGATAACAATTTTATGTGCTTGTTGTGGGGTCATCAGTGACAGATTTCAAGGGTTAAAAGTCAAAACAATATTTTTTTTTACCCAACACAATATAGTGGCATTCAAAATCATAAGTCACTTTTCAGTAAACCCAAGTATATGACAGAAGACAAAACAAAAAAAAAAAATCACCTTGTCTGTCTGGGCCCTAACTATAGAACAGGTTACCTCATCTATGTGAGGTAACCTTACAAAGCATTGGAGCTGCCTCATCTGGAATATGCAGTTCAGTTCTGGGCACCAGTCCATAGAAAGGATGCCCTGCAGCTGGAGAGAGTGCAAAGAAGAGTGATTAAACTGATGAGGGGCCTGGAGGGTCTTAGTTATGAGGAAAGATTAAATAAACCGAATTTATTTAGTCTTGAAAAGAGACATCTACGAAGGGACATGATTAACCTGTACAAATATATAAATGGTCCATACAAAAAATACTGTGAAAAACTGTTCCAAGTGTCAAATGTCCTCAATGGACAAGGGGGCACTGCCTCCGACTGGAGAAGGAAAAGTTCAGTCTCCAGAAGTGTCAAAACTTCTTTACTACTGTATAAGAGCTGTGAATCTGTGGAATAGACTTCCTCAGGACGTGGTCACAGCAGGAACAGTAGATGGTTTTAAAAAGGGTTTAGATAAATTCTTAAAAGTAAATTACATTAATGCTTAGAAATCTGAGTCTCATGTCCTACTGGGATTCGCGTCCTCACCTATACCTTGGTTGAACTTGATGGACTTATGGATTTTTTCAACCATATTAACTATGTAACTTGTACTTGAAAATCAAAACACAACCAACACAGGTCATACAGCGTCCAGGCACTGACTCTGATAATCTATTCCCCAGTATTAATCCCAAATAAAACAATAGCTGATCTCGGGGAGACCAGCTACAAAAAACACCGTGGAGCCTCATTGAAGAGTCTCAACACAGCAATCCAAAGTGCAAAGCTCCCTGGGAAACAGTAATATGCAAAATAAAAGTGGAGCCCCAGTTATGGGTCTACAACACAGTGAAAGCCAGATAACCCTCAAAGGAAGGAAAACCAAGCAAAGGGGTGTCCCCATTACAGAGATAACCAAATCCACCATATTAAGTGGCCCCTATGTCAAGATCCCGCTCTTTTACAAGCTTTAAGGATGTAACGGGGAAGACCTAAGCCAGTTAGGCCTCGTTCACATTACCGTTAGGGTTTCCGTTATAATGGAAAATAATGGAATCCATAGGACGGAAATCAAAACGGACACCTTTAAGAGGCATTCCGTTTTGATCCGTCATAATAGAAGTCTATGGGCCTGACCGACAAAAAAACGGATCCTGAGGACGCAGATGTGAAAGTAGCCTAAGCTGGATAGCTCTCAGTGAGCACCTTATATTTCTACCTCATATGGACTGCCTCTAAAGACTGTACGCCTCGGCCTAGCCTTGTGCATATAACGCATTCGCGCCTCAATAGTACACTAAGGATTCATATGTACTTTTGTACGCTAATGCTTACGTATTGCATACTTTTAACTACGCTAACTGTACTTCATAATTTGTGCAGGAATGTTTGCAAAACTATTGTTTTTTGAACGTATATATTCGACCTAAGAAAATTCGTTTAAGTACAAATCTTGTCAGAAATTCGGCGAATATTTGGTGAAGCGAATTTTGAATGATTTAATCATTTCTAGTGTCTGCCCATATTAATGCGTAATTACTGGACACTTATTCAGAACAAGCCGCTGATTTTTTTTTCTAATACCATCGTATGCATATAAATACCAGAAGGCCTCCGACCCCCCATAAGGGACAGATTTTTGAAACATTTATACGCTTGAAAAAGCATAACAAATCTGACTGCTCAGATATTAAGTAGGCTGGTCAACACCATGAAGCATGCATTTACCCATAACCTGAGATGTTAGTGTCACTGTGACATTTTTTAACATTGCTGTGTGTTAAAGAGCTAGAATGGGAAGATGCAGAGATAGAGAATAAAATAAAATAAAAAGTAAGAAGGACAAAATAGAAAAATATAAGTTCCAGGAAACGTTAGAGTGTCATTCACCAATTCTTAGGCCAAACAATCGAGGTTCCATATATTTGTAACTGAATTAATTATTTTTCTGATCGGTTTATTAGAATTGGACTTAAAACTAATTTCAAGAAATTTGCTTATGCCTAATATGTTATTTTTCTGGCCAGCAGACTATACATTTTTTTTTATTTCTGCAGGTCAGACTCACCATGCTGTAGCTGAATATTTGCAAAATTTGCTCCATTTGAAAAGAATATCCCACAAATCCGGCAACGTCCCCATGTTTCCTACAGGAATAGTTTGGAACCTCCTTTTCTTCACCTGACAGAATATGTAGGACACTTTCTAAAGATCTTATCTCATCCCCAGAAGCTTCAAACACATGATAACCCAGAGTGATATTTGGGAGAAGTTCTGGATCCTCATTAATTTTCTGAACAGCAAAACTAAAAGCCAATGCAGCAGCATAGCTCCTGGGATTAGGTCTGTGAAAGCAGCACACACACGTTTCAGGTCAGATCACAGTGGTCACTATAGACAATGCGCTATCACATTATTATATTATAATATATTCACAGCATCCAATCACTGCAGGGAAATGTCAAGCTGGCAGAAACTTCCTCTGTAGAGATTAGCTGTTTGCTTCGGGATCTGGACCTGCAGAACCAGAACCTCCTCAAGGTAGCTTTAACATAGTTGCCCAGTCCAGTGTAGTACAGCAGCTTGAATACATTTCCCCTCTTCCCTGGTCAGACATATGACCGTACTAGCAGCAAAATAAAAAAGGAAGCAAAAATAAAATAGACAACTACCTTCAAAGAGACACAACATTCTTCAAAACTCTGAAGTATATTTTCTGGTAGATCTAAAACTAAAAGAAGATCAATAAGATAAGAAGATATATGGAGGAGAACTTACACACCATTTGAAATTCTCACAGCAGAGTAGTTAAACCTGGGTTTACCAGGAGAAGACCATAGGACAGAGACAAGTGCTCCTATAATGATGTCTCCACTCTTATGATAATGATATTTGAAATAAGAGTCAGAGAATGTAAGTTTACATTGTGATGATGGTGATGGCTTCCTTCTTCTGTCTCCACAGCATGGTGCACACAGGACGATGATCCAAAACATAATGGTACAGACATAAGCTGCTGCATTCACCAGAGATAGCTCCATGGACACAGCAAGATTTCATGCTCTCAGTGACAGCTCTGCAGATCCTCGGCTCTCCAGGCCGCACTATATAGAAACCATCAGCACAGAGCTTCAGGTGCAGAGGAACGTCACCAGGATAATTCCAGATTCTCGTCTCTAATAATTCTCTTCTCCTTATTTCAATATTTTAATTTATTAAATTATGAAAATGGAAAAAATTCCTGAGAGAATTGAGAAGAAATCAGTTAATTCTGTCGTGTGCAACAGGCTCTCATCACACAATATGTAATGCTATAATACATAGTCATTGTAATAAGTAGTATTTGTCCACTTTAGAGATGAACCAATCTGCTTGTAACTAACTGAGTTCGTTATGAACTTTCCAAAATCTCAGCAGATGAACCCAAAGCTTTTCAGACTCTTTTCAGATGAATCCAATAAAACGGTGCGCAATACCATTTTACAACATATGTCAGTGGTAAAAACAATAGGGAGGAAGAAGGATGCTCACACAACCTGAGTGCAAATGGGGGAAGGGCTTGCATCTGATTGTCTCCCAGGCCAACAGTCTGTATTCCAATCGGTGATGCAGCAGGCAGGAAGGTGCCCTTGAAGAACAAGCAGAAGGACATTCTGAGTATCTTAGGGACTGTGTGCAGTCATAGTTAAGCTTCTATTCTAGTGTGAGGGACAGTGAAGGGAAATACTATAAAGAAGAAGAATTGTGTAGAATAGGGAAAGACAGGGAATGCCTTACAACACAGCTGCAACTGCTGCAGATCCTTAAAAGCAGCTACCTGTTCTTTTTCATTTTAACAGAAATGTAATTTTGTTTTTGCTTTATTTAATTTTATTTTGTGGGGAATAAGCTCAACATTTTACAATATGTGCTTTACCATCCAGAAGATAGAAAACCTTTGAAATCTTAGTGTAAACACCTGAAATACTAGTCTAAAATCTGTGTCAGAGCATCTTCATCTACCAGGGTGCTAGCATAAGTGTGTCTTAAAATACAAAGAGCAGATTTTTAAATGTGAAATAGTAGTCCAAAATCAGAGAGAACATCTCCAGTAAGTGTTGATCTGTGTGGGGGGTTATCATCTCATAGTAGGATGACAACTTGTGTTAGGCCCAAATCTTCTTGTGGCACCAATACTATATTATTTTCAAAGTCACTTGTCAGTAGCAGTGTTTTCAGTGTGTTTGTGGAAAGGAAAATACATTTTATTGTGTCTTCCTGTCTTTAAGTTTCAGAAAAAAAAAAAAGACTTACAAACCTTTGCATACTCTGCGTGACTATGCACATTAGGCCCAAAAATGTTAAGAATTTGGAAGGGTTCCAATTAAAAAAAAAAAAAACAGGACCAGCCCTTGTCCTCCCAGAGCCAGAGTGTGAGTAGTAGCAGCACCAACAACCCAGCCAGAAATTCTCCTTGCTGGCTTCGGAAAGGCACAACATCATCATTGCTCTTCCTCCTTGTAACCCCAGAGAAGTCTTTCAGGGGAGTGCTCTCTGTCTTCCAGAGAGGAATGCCGTGACCTCTCACCTTTCTTTGTCTTAAGTCGCATCAAAACCCCATGGCAGATAGTCAAGAAAGTCTCCCTGATGATGACTTGTCTCAGAGCAGTCACTGTTGAGCTGCTCTTTGAAGGAGGCTGGCGACCTCATACATAGATGTGTTGGTTATAATTAGAGATGAGCGAATCGAAGTTGACGAAGTGGAATTCAATCAAAATTTCAGGAAAAATGTGATTAGTTCCAATGTCAAATTTCCTCGCACTTCGTGGTAATGAATAACATTTTTTCTAAAATGGCAGCTGCATGTTACAAAGTGAAAGTAAGAAGCCCGGGAATGAAGGCGCACCCATAATGCCATGCATGCAGCCAATCAGCAGATACCCAGCCCCTGTAATTTCACAGCACTATAAAAAGCCTCCTCATGCCCAGTCCCACCATTTTCCAGTGTACTTAGTACAGAGAGAGACGTTATAGACACTAGGAACAGTGATTAGGATTTTTTTTTCCAAAAAAAAAAAGACCAATTGAGAAGTTCAGGGTAAGATTATTCATAGTGTAGGGAAAGGATAGGGAGGCATCAACCACACTGTCGGGAGAGAGCAGGAATCAATGAGGGAGTGTACAGCCTGGGTAATAGGAGCGATTCTATTACACTTTCTGTACTAATTGGGGTTACTAAAAGTGATCTATTACTACAGATTATAGGTTGTTTGCATTCTATGATAAATCACTAATAGGGAAGAGCAGACCCGGACTGCCACGTTCAGGACCATACTGGACATTTGGGTGTCCGTGCACCGAACCCGAACCCCGATTTTGTTGCCATAGTCCATGTCCGGGTTTGTTGTTCATACTTTAAATAAAGCTTATTGAAAGGCTGCAGCGCAGCCAATCAACAAGTGATTAAGCTGTGGGCATTTGGAAGCCATCACAGTCATGCCTAGTATCGGCATGGCTATGATTGGCCGGCGCACCATGTGACCCTGCATGCATAACTCTGAATCATATGGGGTGTCGCTATTCTGCTCTGACTAGTGTAGGGATAGGACGCTGCTGCACTTAGGGGCAGTGTTCGGCTTTCATTAGTTTTAAAAAGTGTGCTGGTGACCTGTGGGTATTATTAATGGATGCAGTATAGCTCCTCTGCACCACTGAGACAGAAATACCAGACTTAATTGTGCTGTTCAGTTTGAGGGTGGCCTGTTGGGCTTTTGGGCTTTGTACCAGTGACTGGGAAATATAATAGTTAATCAGTCTGTTACCGTAATTGTGTGGGTGTGAACTACCAATTCAATATGAATTTCAGGAATAATTTGATTTGTACCTAAATCGAATTTCCTTGCGCTTTGTGGTAAAGCACCACATTTTTTTCCTAAAATGGCTGCTGTACATGTTAGAACATGAAGCTAAGAAATCTGGGAATGAATGATCACCCACAATGACATGCATGAAGCCAATCAGCAGCCAGCCAGCCCCGGTGATGTCACAGCTCTATAAATAGCCTCAGCCATCTTGGCCCTGCCACTTTTGAGTGTACTTAGTGCAGGGCGAGATGTGAGAGGCACTAGGGACAGTGTTAGGATAAACTTTACTCAGCAATAAAAAAAAAAAAAAAAAAAAAACAGTTCAGGGAAAGATCATTTCAAGTGTAGGGGAAGGATAGGAGGCATTATCCACACTATAGGGAGAGAGCAGGGACCAATAGGGGAGTGTAAAGCCTGGGTAATAGGAGCTAATACTGTTATACCTTTCTGAACTAACTGGATATCCAAATTGCACTATATAATAGATCAGTAATTCCAGCAAACCTTGCTTGTTATTGGGGTGAAAGAGCTGTGTGATACAGCCAGTTTTGGGGTACAGGAAAGTACATCTTATTAGTTATTCTGCGGTTAACTTACATTGTTATACAGCCATTTTTGGGATTTATTTATAGTAAATATAAGTACGTCTTTTTAGCCATTCTGCAGTGACTTTACATTGTGACAGCCATTTTTGGGCTTTATTAATAGGAAATACAAGTACGTCTTATTAGCCGTTCTGCGGTGAATTTACAGTGTGACACAACCTTTTTTTGGGGCGTATTAATAGGAAATACAAGTACATCTTATTAGCCGTTCTGTGGTGAACTTACATTGTTATGCAGACATTTTTAGGGTTAATTTATAGGAAATACAAGTAAGTCTTATTAGCCATTTTGCGGTGAATTTACATTGTGATACTACCTTTTCTGGGGTGTATTTATAGAAAATATAAGTACGTCCATTCGCCGTTCTGATGCAAAAAATTTTTTGGGAACACAGCCTGTTTTGCGCAAATTGCCAGGTGAAGGCTTAGTTTCTTCTGTAGGGACTGCCAAATTGTATATTATCGTTTCTGTGCTGAAATTTTCTTAGGATACAGCCTGTTTTGGGGTGTATTATTAGGAAATCTAAGTGTGACTATTAGCCTTTCAGCAGTGACATTTTTTTTGGATACAGCCTGTTTAAAGTGTATTTATAACAAATGTAAGTGTGTCTATTAGCCGTTCTGCGGTGAACTTACATTGTTATACAGCCATGTTTGGGGTGTATTCATTTACTTTTATGTTAATTCTTTAATTTTACAGACAAACAAGTAACAGGCCTTTCAAAGGGAACCAGCAGTGGCCAAAATGTTTCTGATGCAGACAGAAGTAGCAGCAGAAGAAGGGCAGGTGATGTTGCTACCCTCATCACTTTGTGACTGACCATTATGCTGAATCACATGGTCCCTATTTTACATCAGGGTTGGCTCATGATTTGGTAGCCAAAAGCAGGAGTGGGTACAAAACACAGAAGACATGCAAATATTTAATTCACGTGTTATCTGTTTTGGATCCACTCCTGTTTTTTTTTTTTTTTCTGTCTTAGCAATAGTGATGAATTACTGACCAAATGCTGACCAAGTGAAGGCGGATGTTCAACATATTGGATTTGTTTTTTGTTTCTTTTCTGTAAGGCAAAGGCTACATGGCTACATGGCAACACAGGTCAATCGACACCTGTTGCGGCCAGGTTGAATAGGATCATCGCTGCAGTCAAAGAAATCCAGCCGTGTTTGATTTCATGTGATTGCCGCAGTGATACAATGCATTTCTGTGGGATCACCACTAGTCAGTGATCCTGACCAACATTTGTGCGTATCATATGGGTCGCATTCTAACCTGGTCATGGCATAATTTTTGGACACGGTCCCCAAACCACTTTTTTATTTTATGTTTTTATCCCATAACACTGTGTGTTTAAACATCATTAGTGTTGAGGGAAGATGTTCGGCTGAATATACTATTCGGCCAAACATGGCGGCACTTGTGCCATGCTCGAGTCCCCTCCCTGCACGCTAATTAGCCAATTAGCATGCAAGAAGGTGCTGGCATTGGCATGTGGGCTACTGTGGGCTACTGGCATTACACTGATTGGATGGCCGGAAACGCGTCATCGGGTGCTATAAAGCACCCAGTGACATGTGACCGGCTCATACCAAGCCAAGGACAGCTGCTGCAAGAGGGACAGATAGTGTAGGGAGAGAAGAAGGGATAGTATTGTTCTACAAAGACCCAAAAGTCCTTTTAAGGGCTATTCTATTTTGCTGAAAAACCTTTTTTTTTGGGGGGGGGGGGGTGTTAAAAATAGCGCTAGGTGGCCTGCTATTAACGCCAACTGTGCAGCTGCTGTATGCTGTAGGATACTCTCTGTATACTATATACCTGACATCCTTTGCTATTATTTCTACTGTTAAGGTCGCAGTACTTCTTGCTGCATCCAGACTTCTGATCTGAAGTCCCGCAAAAAAAAAATAGTCCTAACATGTCCTATTCTTGTCTGAATACACGGACAAGAAAAGGCATTTCTATTATGTGCGGTGCACAAATTGCGGAACGCACGTAGCCAGTGTTTGTGTTTTGCGGATCTGCAAAACACGGACGTGTGAATGGAGCCTAAAAGCCACATTTAAAGTTCCTTTATGTTCAGCTGCTTTCCTCTGGTGGGGTAGCGAAGTCAGTGGCAATCCAGGCCTTGTTCATTTTGATTAGCGTCAGCATTTTCCGTTGACAGGCGGATGCACTTAGCAGTTATTATGCCCCCAGAGGTACTAAATAACCGCTCTGACAAAACGCTGGCGGCAGGGCAGGCCAGCACCTCCAATGCGTAGAGTGCCAGTTCGTGCCACGTGTCCAGCTTAGACACCCAATAATTATGAGGCATAGAGGAATCACTGAGAACATTGACATTGTCAGCTAGGTACTCCTTTACCATTTTACAAAACTTTTTCCTCCTAGTTGTGACACTAGGCCGATTATCAGAACCTTTTCCACATGCAGCGCTGTCCGTCTTTATTGTGAGCAGGTAGAGTTCCAGCGCGTACTCAGGTCACACAGCAGTCAGTGAGCTGGCAAGTGTATGCGCAGCTGCAGCGTTGTCAGACCGGCGGAAGCTGTAGGTGACTTTCGGAAATGGGCACCTTCACCAGCAGCTCAAGCAAAAAAGTGTAGTTTTTGAGAAACCGCTGAACCACTAAATTGAAGCAGTTGTTTGGCCTTAGGGAGACTCCTGTTCGTCCTTCCTGTTGGAGGAACAGGTAGACTCTTTCCTGTCATTAGTTCCAGGGTCCTATAGGGTCAGTTTGGTTTAGGTTCCTCTGTATGAACTCGCCTACCTGAGGCCTGTTCATACTGGTAGTCAATCAGGATTAGAATCATGGTTTCCTTTAGGAGGTGTCCATCTTCCTTCCTTAGTTTCTAGGCCTAATCTTTTTTCCCTCCTACGCTCTGTGTGGTTTTCCCCCCACACCTGAGCGTGACAGTATATGTGTGAGCTTGCCGAGCTCCAAAGCCGCCACCAAGTTGCGGCTGTTATCAGACACAACCACGCCTGGTTGTAGGTTGAGTGGCGAGAGCCACAGCTCAGCCTGGTCCCTTATACCCTGCCACAGCACTGTGGCAGTGTGTTGTTTGTCACCTAAGCAAATAAGTTTCAGCACAGCCTGTTGCCACTTCCCCACTGCTGTGCTAAACTGCTTCCAGCTACTGACTGAAGTCTGACTGGTGCTGCAAGATGAGAATTCCTAGATGGAAGTGGTGGAGGAGAAGGAGCGGTTGCAGCCGCTAATGTAGGTGGTGGCAGAAATCCTTATGGAAGTAGGGCCCGCAATCCTTTGTGTTAATAGCACCTGTGCCATCCCAGGGTACGACTCGCTCCCAGCCTCCACAACGTTCACACAGTGTGCCATCAGGGAAATGTAGCTTCCCTGGCCAGAAGCACTTGTCCATGTGTCAGTCGTTAAGTGGACCTTCCCAGTAACTGCATTGGTCAAGGCACGGGTTATGTTACGGGACACAAGCTGGTGTAAGGCGGTGAGGGCACACTGGCAAAAATAGTGGTGGCTAGTTACTGAGTAACGAGGGACAGCCGCCGCCATCAGACTGCAGTTTGTATTGGTGTGCATTTAGTGCTATGGCCTGTGTGTGGGTGGCAGCCTGGGGTATTTGCACTTTCGTTTCCAAGGCATTGGGTATGGATATCTGTACGCTGCACTAGGAGACAGAAGTGGATGTGCTCGCTGATGGTGCTTGCGAGGGGGGAGGCATCTGGGCCTGTGTCTTGACTAGTACGTAACACAGGGAAGAGGAGGCAGTGGTGTGACCCGCAGACACCGATTGTGGATCCAGGTGTTTGGCCCACCTATTAGGGTACTTTGCTGCCATGAAGATCGTGCTGGTGGTGGTCAGGTTGCTAGTGTTCATGCCCCTGCTCATTTTGGTACGGCACAGGTTGCAAATGACAATTATTTTATTGTCCACACTTGTTGGCCCTGTTACACATACCCTATACGCAATACTAATAAAGAAGCATTTTAGATGGTATCTCCAGACAATTCATGTGTCTTTTTTATTTTTTAATAGTAATATTCCATAAGTGTAGAAAACACTGCATTTATAGACGCAGAGTTCGTGCCTAGTGGGATAAAATTGGTCAAGTGACCATTGTGTTGGGTATTAAATACAACGCTAAACTCGGCTTTGTTAATGAGGCCCTAAGCAAAGTTCAGCTTATTTTGATACAGTAATTTATGCCAATAAACAAACTAATGTGAAGCGAGACAAACTGAAATGAATAAAATGAGAATGCTTGGACTGGTGGAAAAGGTCTGTATGTGGGTAAGTAACTGGCTCTGTGATGGAAAACAGAGGGTGGTTATTAACGGTACAAACTCAGATTGGTTCACTGTCACTAGTGGGGTACCACAGGGGTCAGTATTGGGCCCTATTCTCTTCAATATAATTATTAATGATCTTGCAGATGACACTAAACTGTGTAAAGTAATTAACACAGAAGAGGACAGTATACTGCTACAGATGGATCTGGATAGATTGGAGGCTTGGGCGGAGAAGTGGCGGATGAGGTTTAACACTGACAAATGTAAGCTTATGCACATGGGAAGGAATAATGCAAGTCACAGTACATACTAAATGGTAAAACACTGGGTAACACTGACGTGGAAAAGGACCTAGGAATTTTAGTGAACAGCAAACTAAGCTGGAGAAACCAGTGTCAGACAGCTGCTGCCAAGGCCAATAAGATAATGAGTTACATCAAAAGACGCATAGATGCCCATGATGAGAACATACACGTAGTCCTGCCACTTTACAAATCACTAGTCAGACCACACATGGAGTACTGTGTACAGTTCTGGGCTCCTTTGAACAAGACAGACAGAGCTGGAGAGGGTTCAGAGGAGGGCAACTAAAGTAATAGCTGGAATGGGTGGACTACAGTACCCAGAAAGATTATCAAAATTAGGGTTATTCACTTTAGGAAAAAAAAAAGACGACTGAGGGGAGATCTAAGAACTATGTATAAATATATCAGGGGGGTCATTGATCCAGGGAGTTATTCTGATTGCCTGATTTTCCCCTAAAGTGGGGAAAATTGGCTCCTACCTCACAGAGTTTTTGTGCCTTCCTCTGGATCAACTTGCATGATAACAGGCTGAACTGGATGGACAGATGTCTTTTTTTGGCCTTATAAACTATATAACTATATATATGCAAAAGTAAGCCCCAGCTCACCTATACCTTTTTCATACTAGACGTGCATGGTTATAGTCCGATTCCCCACCTTTTGTAATCCATACCATTCTTACAAGCTGTGACGATCCTTTATTTTTGAGTATAGTAAGCACATACAAATATAGCAGCACCCCGACTGTAAACGCGTTTCGGACAAATTACATGTCCTTAATCATTACAAAAACGATTAAAGACATGTAGTTTGTCCAAAAGGTGTTTACAGTCAGGGTGCCGTGATTATTTGTAGGTGCTTGATGTACTCAAGAATAAAGGATTGTCACAGCTTTTAAGAACGGTGCAAGTTTTTACTTTATACATCTATAGACAGTGCAAAAAGTTTTTTGTTTTCTGAAAATTGCAATATACAACGTGTGTTTTAATAAGATTAACTTATTCCAAATTGATTTGTCATGAAGCTCATTAAATCAGTTTTATCCTGGCCTGCAGGGAGAGTGTATGTTGGTGTATATCACTGTGCATTGCAGCAACATGCAGCGCTACGTAGTCCTTTCTGTCAGTATGATAAGTGCATTGGCGTGCATCACTATTAGGCTCAGTTCACAAGGCCCTTATTTGGTTAGCTACGCTTTGAAGACACAGAACTGGGGCAGATGTATTCATGATACCTTATGTGAGAGTAGGATTGGCTCCTGACTTTGGCTCACCATACAGTAACTGCTGGAAGCATCTGACCAAATAACTGAAGTGTGAACTGAAGCCTTACAGGTTAGTCACAGGTATGTCATACTTAACAGTGCAGTGGGCCATGATTCTATTACAGAGCGGTTTCATTTTACACAGTTTCCTGTCATTCCAGAGAACCTCGTGAGTTACACACTGATCCTACCAAATTGGGAAAGAGCAGTCTCATCTCACTGTTGTTGGGGTGTCCACATTTGTTGATAGATAATATATTGCGTTATCCACTCAAACTATACTGCAAAGTGAAAGAGTTGTCTCATTTAACACCGTCTCCTGTTTCCACATATATTGCTTGAGAAGCTGGTTTGTAACACAGTGATATGAGCAGTGGCCACATGACAGAGTGAAGAGGGGTCAGCAGTAAGTTTGTGTTGATGTCACTGTTTATTTTTCCCTAGTTATTATCCTTCAGAAGAACAACCCCCCCCAAAAAAAACGCACACATTCAGTATTTAGTCAGTAACTGATCAATATTGGTAATGCCAAAAATGGGAGTGGGTCCAAAACAGAGTGGGCATGTCATTGCAAAGTTTGCATGTCTTCTGTGTTTTGTACCCACTTCTGCTTTTGGCTTCCAAATCTTGAGCAAATCTTGATAAAAAATACTCAAGACATAAGTTGCTGCTGATGGAGCTGGTGCTGCTCTTGCACCCCCTCCCGCTTCCCCTCCAGCAGTTATAGTAGTGGAGCGTTAGTGCAGCTCCTCCTCTCCTGTCATTTATATAGATCAACCACCCATTTCTGTATCATTGCTTGTGTGTGAATGTCCTCATCCTCATCCTCCACCTCTGCCAGTTCAGACACCACAGGGCTCAAGTAGCCATGAGATGTAGGCGCCAGATCTCCTGTCCCTGGCCAGCCAGAATTATCACTATCTGCTCCAGGATGTGAAAGAGTGGAATGACATCATTCATCCCATATTCCTGGCGAGTGTAAAATATAGTGGCCTTCTCAAAGGGGCTGAGCAAATGGCAGTTGTCTGCCCACAGATCCTACATATGGCCATGCTGAAGTCCTCCGTTGACTTGAAAAATACCCAAACCAGTGAAAATAATATTTTACCCCACCACTCCGCACTGACTGCCTGCCGCTGCATATATGAAGCCTTGCCCTGGTAGATTTTTTCCGGACAGGTAGGCTCCTGAGTAGCAGATGGTGTACTCCGGGCACATTTGGCTCCAGAGCTTACACTGCTTTCACCCTGCTGGCTCACAGCCATGCTTACACCTTGCTGGCTGAGCCATGTGCTGCCACCCTGCCGCTGTTTCATGGTCAAGCTGCCACCCTCACCCCCAATGATAAAGCCCCCTCTTCACCCAGCTCCCACATGTGATCGGCTACATCATCATCCACTACTGTCTACGAGTTCCTGATGCCACCCTCACCAGTCTCATGGTTGCAGCCCTGAACCATCACATCACCTGCTCTCACTTTACTCTCATCATCGCACTGCTGTAGGTGGTGGGCTCCTCACAGGTAGTCTCCTGAATAGCAAACATTGTACCCCTCCCGAATTTGGCTGTAAATCTCCCACTGCTTCCACCTTACTATCTCACGGGCACACTGCCATCCTAACCCCACCATGATGACAATGCCGCCTCTTCTTCCAGGTCCCATGTATGATTGACAACATCATCATCTACATACGGTTTGTTCCTCACTAATGTTACCCTCAACTGTCTCTTGCACATATCCCCGAACTCTCTCAACATGTGCTCCCACCTGACTGTCATCGTCGGTAGTTGCCTGCCTAGGGGAGTCTGCAGGGGACTCCTCCAAGTCTGTACTGGCAAAGCAAGAGGCAGGATAAGGAGCCTGGGCCATGCCAACTAAGCGTAGTGTGAGAGGAGCCCACCAATACCTGATTATGAGTATCTGATGTCACATGAGATGATGTTGTGGTCAAAACACGACCACTTCATGACCTTGGCAGATATGGCCTGCTGCTGGTACCCCCAACCTGTAACTCAATTAGTAACGTAACATATTAAGTATGAATTATAATATATAAGGTTCAGGTCTATGATTTATTATATTATACACTGTACTATAATCTATAGGGTTCAGACCTAAATGTATTATATTATACAGTTTATTATGGTGGTGCTGTGGATATCGCCTACCTGGATTTCAGTAAAGCTTTCGATACGGTTCCCCATAAAGAGCTGATAGAGAAGTTATCCAAAATTGGACTTAACCCCTGGATAGTTCAGTGGATCTGCAGTTGGCTGAAGGACAGATACCAGAGGGTTGTTGTTAATGGAGCGTATTCTGAGGAGAGGCTGGTTACAAGTGGGGTGCCACAAGGATCTGTTCTGGGTCCTGTCCTGTTTAACATGTTTGTAAGTGACATAAGGGACGGCTTGGTAGGGAAGGTTTGCTTGTTTGCTGATGACACAAAAGTGTGTAATAGGGTTGATGTTCCAGGAGGTGTCGGTAATATGGAGAATGATTTATCTTTATTAGATAAGTGGTCAAAACAATGGAAACTTCAGTTCAATGTTTCCAAATGTAAAATAATGCACTTGTGGAGAAGACATCCTCTATTTGAGTATCGTATTGGCAGTTCTGTGCTTACAAAGACCTCAGAAGAGAAGGATTTGGGGGTAGTCATCTCTAACAGCCTCAAAATGAGTAACCAATGCAGCCAGGTGGTAGGGAAAGCAAATCGTATGCTTGGCTGCATAGCTAGAGGTATAACAAGCAGAAAGAGGGAGATTGTGATCCCTCTGTATAGAGCTCTAGTGAGACCACATCTGGAATACTGTGTTCAATTCTGGAGACCTCACCTGCGAAAGGATATTGGGTCCAAAGAAGAGCTACAAAAATGGTGGAAGGTCTAAAGCATAGAACTTATCAAGAAAGACTCAGTGTCAAGGTTGGGGTACACAGAAAAGGGGGATGTGATCCCTGAGCTCTCCCCAACCCCTGTCCCTGCCTACTTGCCTCCGTATCCTAGGCGATACGGCGACAACCACGAGGACTGCAATTACTCTGACTAGGTGCAGGGAAAAGGGACAACAAACAAGACAGACAACACACCAAAAGGATCGTCAGGAAGCCGCGTCAAAACCAGGAGATAACAAAGTACAAAATCGGAAGACGGTAGAGAAGTCAGATAACGAGCTAAGGGTCAAATAAGCAGTCAAGATACACAAAACAACGCAAGCAGGAATAGCAAGGATATGCAAAAACCAGCAAGGAGCAGAGAGAAAGAAAGGTATATAAGCAGGAAGATATCCCACCCCCAGGTTCTGAATGGACCAGATTCAGAGAAGCCACTCAGCCCAGCACCTGAGAATTAACCCTGAGTAGACAAACCAAAACTGAAGCTGGGCGTTGGCTCTAAAACACCACAGTGTGAACATAGTTCAAGGCAAGGCATAGGCACTAAACAGAAACACACAAAAACTCAGAAAACCAAGCAAAACATAGATCTATGTTCTCTGATGACCAGATCTGACAGTACCCCCCCCTCCACGAGGGGCCTCCGGACCCTTAGACCCTAAGGATGGTTTAGACGGATAGTCCCGATGAAAAGATTTAACCAATCGTGGAGCATGAACATCCCTAGCAGGGACCCAGGATCTATCCTCAGGACCGAAACCCTTCCAATGAATGAGGTATTGAATCGACAATCCTCTCTACCTCATACTCGAGATCACCCTCCACCACTGATGGCGAGGGAGGGTCAGGGAGGGGTACCACAGGATCCACATAGCGTTTCAACAGACTCTTGTGAAACGTATTGTGAACCCGCCAGTCAGAGGGCAACGCCACCTTGAACGATACCGGATTGATAACATGAGTTACGGTAAACGGACCAATGAACCTAGGAGCCAATTTCAGAGACGGAACTTTCAACTTAAGGTTCTTAGTAGACAATAGGACCTTGTCACCCACAACAAAAGTTTCTGAGAC
Organism: Rhinella marina; assembly: GCA_900303285.1. NCBI lineage: Eukaryota > Metazoa > Chordata > Amphibia > Anura > Bufonidae > Rhinella > Rhinella marina. The sequence continues at coordinate 24,649 of ONZH01016170.1, forward strand.
AGTACGCCTACTTCTGGATGAATGGACCATTAAACTTTGTGCTCTTTTCAAGTTCTGCTGAACTTGCGACCACACTGTGCACAGTTGGTTAGTTATGGACTCAGCACGAGGGGTATCCGAAACTGACGCTGATGAGAAGGAAAACCTGGGATGGAATCCATAATTACAGAAGAAAGGAGATGTGAGTGTGGATGAACTAGTGTGATTGTTGATGGCAAACTCTGCTAACGGAAGATATGAGACCCACAGATGTTGACAGTCAGAAACAAAAAGACGCAGGTACTGTATGAGCTCTTGATTCATCCTCTCCGTCTGCCCATTAGTTTCGGGATGGAAGGCAGAGGAAAAGGACAATTTTACCTCAAGCTTAGAACAGAAAGCTCGCCAAAATTTGGCCACAAATTGTACCCCCCTGTCAGACACAACCTCATCAGGAATACCGTGGAGACGCACAATATGTTGAATAAATAGATCTGCCAATTCCTCTGCTGAAGGCAGCTTCTTTAGCGGAACAAAATGGCCCATCTTAGAGAAACGATCCACCACCACCCATATAACAGAGAACCCTTGAGAGAGTGGCAGATCGGTAACAAAATCCATAGACACGTTAGACCAAGGCCTGTCTGGCACTGGGAGCGGGAGAAGAGGTCCCTCAGGACATCTCCTGGTGACGTTTCCTAGCGCACAGACCTGACAAGCTAGAACAAATGCATGAACGTCAGTATTCATATGTGGCCACCAGTAGTTTCTTTTCAGTAGATCTAGTGTTCCCCGAACACCTGGATGACCTGCTAGTACGGAACAGTGTGTCTCCTCTAAAACTCTCAATCGAAGGGACAAGGGAACAAACATTTTGCCTTCCGGAAGGTCTCTTGGGGCAGAATTTTGTTTGGAGCGAATTTGATCTGAGAGGTGAGAGGAGATGGCTGCCAAAACAATACCAGCAGGTAAGAGGTTACCGGGTTCCGACTCAGGACCCTCAGGGATACCAAAACTCCGAGACAAGGCGTCAGCCCTGACATTCTTGGTACCAGGTCGGAAAGTGACCACAAAATTAAAAAGAGAAAAACAACGCCCATCTAGCTTGACGGGCATTGAGACGTTTTGCATTATCCAAGTACACAAGATTTTTGTGATCTGTGATCACTGTCACTGGGTGAAGAGCTCCTTCCAGGAAATGGCGCCACACTTCGAACGCCCATTTGATGGCAAGGAGCTCGCGATTCCCAATATCATAATTCCTTTCACTAGACGAGAATTTTTTGGAAAAGAATGCACATGGTCTGAGGTTAGTGAGAGCAGCTGACCCTTGAGATAAAACTGCCCCTACACCGACCTCAGAAGCATCTACCTCAACAATGAATGGCTGAGAGAGATCGGGTTGAATTAACACAGGCGCGGAGGAGAACGCTTTCTTGAGTTCCTCAAACGCAGAGTACGCAGCAGGAGACCAGTTACTGGGATCAGCCCCCTTGCGGGTAAGATCCGTGAGCGGCTTGGCAATTACGGAAAAGTTCTTGATAAAATTCCTGTAATAATTGGCGAAGCCAAGAAAACGTTGAAGGGATTTTAAATCCGTGGGCCGAACCCAATCCGCGATTGCCTGAACCTTACACGGATCCATCTGAACCTCGGAAGGAGTGACCACATAACCCAAGAATGAAACTTTTTGTACACAAAAAATGCATTTTTCTAGTTTAGCAAACAGAGAATGATTACGCAGATGGGATAACACCAGACGAAGATGTTTACGGTGTGAATCAAGATCAGAAGAAAATATCAGGATATCATCCAGATAAACCACCATAAAAACCCCAATACAGTCATGAAAGATATGATTCATAAAACCTTGGAATACAGCTGGGGCATTGCTTAAACCAAAAGGCATAACCAGATACTCAAAATGTCCCAGAGGCGTATTAAAAGCTGTCTTCCACTCATCCCCTTCCCGGATCCGAATCAGGTTATAAGCTCCCCGTAGATCTAATTTGGAGAACCAGTTGGCCCCCGGAACCTGATTCAGGAGGTCCGGGATGAGAGGAAGCGGTCCAGAGTTTTTAATAGTGATTTTTATTAAGTTCACGGTAGTCAATACATGGTCTCAAACCCCCATCTTTTTTCTCAACAAAAAAGAAACCAGCCCCCGTAGGAGATTCGGAAGGCCGAATGTGTCCTATAGCCAAACTCTCATCGATGTATTGTTTTAGAGACTCTCTTTCTGGCACAGACAGATTATAAATCCGACCCTTAGGTAACTTGGCATCAGGCAATAGATCAATCTTACAATCAAAGTCTCTGTGTGGAGGCAAGACTTGAGACAGAGGTTTAGAAAAAACGTCTGCAAAATCTGAAATAAACTCCGGGATCTCAGAATCACATACATTGGTAGAACAAAGGGAAACTTGAGACATATGGGCCTTACACTGAGGGCCCCAGTGAACTAATTCCTGACTCACCCAATCAATAACCGGATTGTGCAGCTGAAGCCAAGGAAGACCCAGAATAATGTCCACAGACAAATCTTTCATTACAAGGAAAGAACAATATTCAATATGTAGTGCACCCACCACCAGTCTTATTTCAGGAGTACGGAATTTGACCAAACCGGTTTGCAGAGGGGTCATATCGACACTAGACACCTGGATAGGGGGAGACAGGGGAATCAAAGAAGGCAATATTTGGGAAACAAATTCAAAATCAATGAAGTTGGCGGCTGAACCAGAATCCAAGAAAGCCTGTCCAACACGTGAGGCTGACTGGAAAGAGACGGTGCAGGGCAAAAAATACTCTAGAAACATTAGAGGGTACCTGAGCTCCTAGACAGTCCTCCCGATAACTGTCTAGGAGCGGAAGTTTTCCTGCTGAGGTTTTCTTCGGACAGGACTTCAGCAGATGATCCGGACTCCCGCAGTAGAAACACAAAAGATTCCTCGTACGATGTTCCCTTCTCTGCTTAGGCGTAATACTGCCGAGTTCCATCAGTTCCGGTCCGGATTGGCTGGAGACCGGATTGAGGATCGGCTGAGGAGCAGGATACACCCGAGGAGGTCGCCTGGATCTTAGACGTCTATCTGCCCGGACGGCCAGGGTCATAGCTTCGTCAAGTGTTTTAGGTTCAGCATGGGCTAACAACAAATCCTTCACACGGTCAGACAGTCCAGTCATAAAAAGGTCTTCCAAAGCCCTATCATTCCATCCGGAGTCGGTCACATATTGTCTAAAACTAGCACAGTAATTTTCTGCCATCTGTCCACCCTGACGTAGAGACAATAACTGGGATACAGCTAACGCTGGGCGATCTGGCTCTTCATATATCTGACCCAGCGCAACAAAAAACTCATCAAGGTATGAGCACAAAGGAGAGGCAGTGGGTAAAGAAAAGGCCCAGGTTTGGGGGTCTCCACGCAGGAGAGACATAACCAAACCCACCTTTTGCGCTTCAGTTACAAACGACCGAGGTCGTAAAGAAAAATACAAAATACATCCTTCCCGAAACAGAAAAAATTTCTTACGGTCACCGTAAAAAAAATCAGGAAGGGGGACCTTAGGTTCAGGTGCAGGTGTGGGAACCTGGGGAGCAGACACAGGAGCCGAGGCCTGCATGTTTTCCTGAACCTGAAGGCGTATAGCAAGATCCTGAATCAAATTGGTCAAGGCCTCGACCTGAGCTACCACCACTGACATTTGCTCCACAGGTGGAATAAACGTAGCTTGCAGTTTACAGGTATTTTCAGGCTGGTTTTTCTGTCAAGGTTGGGGTACACAGAAAAGGAGGATGTGATCCCTGAGCTCTCCCCAACCCCTGTCCCTGCCTACTTGCCTCCGTATCCTAGGCGATACGGCGACAACCACGAGGACTGCAATTACTCTGACTAGGTGCAGGGAAAAGGGACAACAAACAAGACAGACAACACACCAAAAGGATCGTGAGGAAGTCGCGTCAAAACCAGGAGATAACGAAGTACAAAATCGGAAGACGGTAGAGAAGTCAGATCACGAGCCAAGGGTCAAATAAGCAGTCAAGATACACAAAACAACGCACGCAGGAATAGCAAGGATATGCAAAAACCAGCAAGGAGCAGAGAGAAAGAAAGGTATATAAGCAGGAAGATATCCCACCCCCAGGTTCTGAATGGACCAGATTCAGAGAAGCCACTCAGCCCAGCACCTGAGAATTAACCCTGAGTAGACAAACCAAAACTGAAGCTGGGCGTTGGCTCTAAAACACCACAGTGTGAACATAGTTCAAGGCAAGGCATAGGCACTAAACAGAAACACACAAAAACTCAGAAAACCAAGCAAAACATAGATCTATGTTCTCTGATGACCAGATCTGACACTCAGAGTTCTTAATATGTATAGTATGGAGGAAAGAAGAGAAAGGGGGGACATGATTGAAACCTTTAAATATGTTAAAGGACTGAATAATTTTCAGGAGGGAAGGGTTATTAATAAGAAACTGAACACAAGAAAAAGGGGGCACAATGTGAGGTTAGTTGGGGGAAAATCAAGAACAACATTAGAAAATATTATTTCACTGAAAGAGTAGTAGAAGCTTGGAACAAACTTCCAGCAGAGGTGGTTGATACATCCACAGTAACTGAATTTAAACATGCCTGGGATAAACATGTATCTATCCTAAGGTAACAATAAAAGGATAATAAAAGGGCAGACTAGATGGACCAGGTGGTCTTTTTCTGCCGTCAATCTTCTATGTTTCTATGCTTCTATTATAGTTTGTGGGGTTCAGGTCAGTGACGTTAATATATTATACACTGTATTATAATCTATAGAGTTCAGGTTTCTGATGTATTATATTATACATTGTATTGTAATCTTTAGGGTTCAGATTTATTATACTATCAATTGTATTATAATCTATAGAGTCCAGGTCTATGATTTATTATATTATACAGTGTATTATACTATATATGGTTCAGACCTATAATTTATTGTATTACACATTTTATTATAATCTGTGGGATCCAGGTTTATGAGGTGATTATATTATACAGTGTATTTTGCTATATAGGGCTTGGATCTATGATTTATTGTATTATACATTTTATCATACTCTATAGGGTCCAGGTCTATGATTTATTATATTATACAGTGTGTTATACTATACAGGTTTCAGATCTATGAGGTTATTATATTATACAATGTATTATACTCTATAGGGTCTATAGAGTATTATATATTTTATTATAATTTGTGGGATTCGGGTCTATGATGTTATTATGTTACACAATGTATTATAATCTATAGGGTCCAGGTCTATAAGATTATTATATTGTACACTGTATTATACTCTATAGGGTTCAGGTCTATGAGGTTATTATATTATGCACTGTATTCCGATATATGATTTCTTATTAGAGATGAGCGAGCACTAAAATGCTCGGGTGCTCGTTATTCGAGTAATAAACCCCATTGAAGTCAATGGGAGACTCGAGCATTTTTGCAGGGGACCAAGGCTCTGCATAGGGAAGGCTGGGTGAAAACCTGGAAACCTCAGAAAATGATGGAAACACCACAGAAATGGACAGGAAACAGCAGGGCTAGCATGCATGGATGCCTTTGAGGCTGCCTAATCCCACCATTACCCCAAATTCTCCTGCAACAGCCTGGTGGTGACCCTCATGGCAATTGTGCTCACCCAGACCAAGAAAGGCGAGGTACATGCCCATCACATGTTAGGGAAGCACCCAACTAGGTGCAACGAAGGTCCATCACCCATGCCCATGCTGGCACTGCTCTCCTATCCCCAGCCACACGATGCAGACATAAGCCTGACACAACATAGTGGTGACACCAACAAGTGACCAAGTTAGATGAGGTAGCAGGTGAGCCACCCAAAACTTTAGCCTGACACAGCATGGCGGTGACAACAGAGTGACTGAGTTAGACTGAGGTAGCAGGAGGTGAAGCATGGATGGTAATTCGAAGGAGGAGGAGGAGGGGTTGGAGGAAGAGGCATAGTAAGTCTGAGAAACCGTGACCGAGGTAGGCCCCGCAATCCTCCAAGTGGGCAGTACATGAGTGGCCCCAGGGTCAGACTCGGTCAGAGTGATCAAACTACACGACGGTAGCAGGTAGAGCACATAAAAAATTTAGCGTGGCCCTGTATGTGGACGTTGAGGGCTTGTGCATGTAGGTGGCCTGAACTTTTTTTCTGCTTGCGCTCCAACATCTGCTGTAATGACAGCTGAACGTTGCGCAGGGACACATTGGTGGACAGTGTGGAGGATCATGGAGGTGAAGGGGTGGTTTTCTGGCGGGAGGTGCTCGTGCCGAGGTCCTGGGCTGGAGGTTGACTCACAGAGGCAGCGAGTGACACAGGGGAAGGAGCAGTGGTGGGACCCGCATGAGGGGAACGGACGGCCTTGGTTCCATAGTGTTTAGCACTCGTATACCTGCGCATGCTGGTGGTGGTTAGGCTGGTAGTGGTGGAACCCCCACTTAAAAATTTGGCATCAACTGGTATGGCTGTCAACATTGAGCTTGAACTAGTGGGTCATGTGTGGTATCGATTCTTCAGTTTAAAATTGTTTGGAGAGAGTGCCTGTAGGGGGCCCTCTGGAAAAATTGTTTAGAGAGAGGGCCTGTCGGTGGCCCTCCGGAAAAATTGTTTACAGAGAGGGACTGTAGGTGGCCCTCCGGAAAAATTGTTTAGAGAGAGGGCCTGTAGGTGGCCCTCCGTAAAAATTGTTTGGAGAGAAGGCCTATAGGTGGAACTCCGGAAAAATTGTTTGGACAGAGGGCCTGTAGGTGGACCTCCGGAAAAATTGTTTGGAGAGAGAGCCTGTAGTTGGACCTGCGGAAAAATTGTTTGGAGAGAGGGCCAGTAGGTGGACCTCCAGAAAAATTGCTTGGACAGAGGACCTGTAGGTGGACCTGCGGAAAAATTGTTTGGAGAGAGGGCCTGTAGGTGGACCTCCGGAAAAATTGTTTGGACAGAGGGCCTGTAGGTGGATCTGCGGAAAATTGTTTGGAGAAAGGGCCTGTAGGTGGTCCTCCCGATAAATTGTTTGGACAGAGGGCCTGTAGGTGGACCTCCGGAAAAAATTGTTTGGAGAGAAGGCCTGTAGGTGGACCTCCAGGAAAAATTGTTTGAGAGAGGGCCTGTAGGTGGACCTCCGGAAAAATTGTTTGGACAGAGGGCCTGTAGGTGGACCTCCAGGAAAAATTGTTTGGAGAGAGGGCCTGTAGGTGGACCTCCGGAAAAATTGTTTGGACAGAGGGCCTGTAGGTGGACCTGCGGAAAAATTGTTTGGAGAGAGGGCCTGTAGGTGGACCTCCGGAAAAATTGTTTGGACAGAAGGCCTGTAGGTGGACCTCCAGGAAAAATTGTTTGGAGAGAGGGCCTGTAGGTGGACCTCCGGAAAAATTGTTTGGACAGAGGGCCTGTAGGTGGACCTGCGGAAAAATTGTTTGAACAGAGGGCCTGTAGGTGGACCTCCGGAAAAATTGTTTGTACAGAGGGCCTGTAGGTGGCCCTCCTGAAAAAATGAGGTAAAAGAGTGCCAGTTGGACCTCTGAAAAATGGCGTTTTTTTGGTCAGCGTTAGGCAAAGACGATATGGAGGAGGAGGAGGAGTAGGAGGAGTAGAGAAGAGGAATCGGATACATAAGTAACGTTAAATTTTAGCTGCTTTCCCCCGGAGGAGATTTGAATTCCGGTGAAATCCAGGCTTTGTTCATTTTAATAAGCGTCAGCCTGTCAGTGCTGTCAGTTGACAGGCGTGTACGCTTATCGGTGATGACGCCACCAGCTGCACTGAATACCCGCTCTGACAACACGCTAGCGGCAGGGCAGGCCAGCACCTCCAAGGCGTACAGCGCCAGTTCAGGCCACGTGTCCAGCTTTGAAACCCAGTAGTTGTATGGAGCAGAGTGATCGCTACGGACGTTGGTATTCTCAGCTAGGTGCTCCCTCACCATCTTTCTGTACAGCTCCCCCCTACTCTGCCTAGACTGGGGACAGGTGACAGTGTCTTGCTGGGGTGACATAAAAGTGGCAAAGGCCTTGGAGAGCGTTCCCCTGCCAGTGCTGGACAAGCTGCCTGCTTGCCTCCTCTCCCCCGCTACTTGGCCCACAGAACCATGCCCTCTGCTGCTAGCGGCATCAGATGGGAAGAATTGTTTCAGCTTGTGCACCAGGGCCTGTTGATATCTATTCACTCTCATACTCCTTTCCTCTGCAGGGATGAGAGTGGAAAGGTTCTACTTGTACTGTGGGTCCAGGAGAGTGAACACCCAGTTATCGGTGTTTGAAAAAATTCTTCTAACGCGAGGGTCACGGGATAGGCAGCCTAACATGAAGTCTGCCATGTGCACCAGAGTCCCAAAACGCAAGAATTCCCTCTCCTCACTTGCCTGACTCTCCATTTCCTCCTCCTCCTCCTCCTCCTCCAAGTCCTCCTCTTCAGCCCATACACGCTCAAGAGTTAAGGACTGAGCACTGGCACCCTCTACTGTCTCGCCGACATTCTCCTCCTCTTCCTCCTCATCCTCATCCCCCTCCTCCGATACGCGCTGAGAAACAGACCGGAGGGTGCTCTGGCTATCAAGCGACGTATCTTTCTCCACCGTCGCTTGTGACAAGCGCAAAGCATCCGACTTGATGCTGAGCAGTGAGTTTTTCAACAGGCAAAGCAGCGGGATGGTGAGGATGATAATGGTGGCATCGCCGCTGACCATCTGTGTTGACTGCTCAATGTTGGTCAACACCTGGCAGATATCAGACATCCACGTCCACTCCTTATTGTAGACTTGAGGAATCTGAGTGACCTGACTACCAGTTCTGGTGGAAGTTGACATCCGGCAGTCTACAATCGCTCTGCGCTGCTGGTAAACTCTGGATAACATGTTTAATGTGGAATTCCATCTCGTGGGCATGTCGCACAACAGTCGGTAAGCGGGCAGTTGTAGGCGGCACTGCGCTGCCCTGAGAGTGGCAGCATCTGTGCTCTACTTGCGGAAATGCGCACAGATGCAGGGCACCTTGGTGAGCAAATCAGACAGATTGGGGTATGTCTTGAAGAACCGCTGAACTATGAGATTGAACACGTGGGCCAGGCATGGCACATGTGTCAGTCTGCCGAGTTGCAAGAGCCGCCACCAGGT
>ONZH01016171.1:0-25686 GCA_900303285.1 Rhinella marina
TTAAATCAGATAATTTTTATTAACAAGTTTTGAAAAAATATACAGATATATATAGCACAGTAAAATAAAATAATTGAAATTTAAATAAACGTGCATGTGATCATTATTACAAACAGTTAGCACTGTAAATATGCAAAACATATCAGTACGATGAATTGACACAAATCATCCGCAATCACTTATGCACACTAAGCACATATCAATAAACCCCCCCCCCCCCCCCCCCACCCACCCACAACCTGACGGAGAGACGGCCAACAAGCACACAATTGACACGGCGTCCAAACAAGCTTTACACTGTAGTTGCTCTACCAGGTCGCAACCTCTACCTGGCGTCACAAGGATTGTGAGGTACAAGGGTGTCAAAGTCAGCAGATACCCATGGATCCCACATTGCCTCAAATTTCTTTTCACAGTTACGTTTGGTATAAACCCCTTTTTCCAATCGTAATATCAACCGCATTCTGTTCAGATATTCTACAAGAGAGGGAGGCTGGGGCCGTATCCAATGTTTAGCTATCAACACACGGGCTTGAAATAATAATCGTTGAATGCCCAATTTCTTATTGTGGGGTCTAGCCTTAAATATACCCAAAATACATGCCCTAGAAGTATAGGGAATCTCCGCATGATAGATCTTCCCGATGAGCCCCAATATAGACTTCCAAAAGCCAGTAAGCATGCTGCATTCCCAAAACATATGCAATAATGTGGCATTAGGATGTGCACATCTAGGACACATGGAATCAGACCTGATTCCGATCTTAAAAGAAACGCAGGTGATTTATACACCCGGTGTATGAGCAGCAGCTGAGACATTCTTTGTCCTTCACAAACTGTTAATTGAGGCGCTAACCCGAGAACGTATTTCCACTGTTCGTCGGTCAATGAACCTACATCCTTTTCCCATTTGATTTTAACAAATAGAGACGGTTCGCCCATGGACTTAACAAAAAGGTGTCTATAAACCAGAGATATGATACCCCGCATCGAGACTCCAGAGAGCAACTGCTGTAAAAGGGGCACCTGTGCACAAGTTAACGGGGTCAACTTAGATTGCGCGTAATAAGCATGACGTAATTGCAAAAACTGATAGAAAGATTGCCGGGGAAGGAGAAATTCATCTCTTAGCTGTTCAAAGGATTTAAATTCTCCATCCTTCTGTACCTGGTGCAGAAAGATGACCCCCCTCTTTTGCCACGGTGAGAAACCTTCCAAGCGAAATATCTCGGGTAATAGTGGATTGTTCCAGAGTGGAGTTACTCTAGTAAAGCCTTGGATAGACATCAACTTTTTGCAGGATTGCCATGTCTTGTGCATTAGAGTCAGAGTAGGTAAGTCACCCACCGACGCCAACAGCCCTTTGTTCTCCAGAATCTCAACCGGTGACACACACCCTGCCACATGCACTACTATTTGCGGAGCCGCCTCATATCTCCCTATTGAAGTATTCCAACCCCCAAACTGTTGCAGTTGAGCTGCCAGAAAATATAAGAAGGTGTTAGGAATTGATAAACCCCCCTCTCTTTGCCCCTCTGTAAGGTTTCAATTCTAATCCGAGCAGCCTTCTTTTTCCATATAAGCTGTCGAAACAGAGTATTTATTTTAAAGAATATCCTCTGCGGGATCCAGAGCGGGGAGTTGTGTAGCACATATAGAAGTTTTGGCATAACTATCATTTTGAGTATATTACATCTACCAAACCGCCGTCATAGGTAATTTACACCAAACATTAATTTTCCTGTCAAGGTAGACAATAAGGGGTCAATGTTATCCTTGATGTAATTGCGCACATTACGGGACACCACAACTCCCAAATATTTAAAGGAATCAGATATTTGAAGCTGTATCGAATCTAGAGACATAGTAGGAGGGATCGGATCCAAAGGAAACATAATTGACTTGTCCCAATTTATCCGCAATCCGGATCTGTCACCAAACTCCTGGATTAAAGACATAACCGGCTGGATACATTGGTCCACATTCCTCAAGTAAATTAGCATATCATCTGCGTATAGTGAAACACGCTCCTCTCTCGATCCCAAAGGAAACCCATGTATTTGCGGTGATGCCCGGATCGCACATGCCAAAGGTTCAATTGCAATCGCAAATAGGAGTGGAGACAGTGGGCATCCCTGTCTGGTACCCCTTTCTAACAAAAACGATTCCGACGTATTGCCATTAGCTCTGATCCGCGCTCTAGGATTATGGTACAACAATTGGACCCACTTAATAAATACCTCGCCAAACCCCATACGTTTCAGGACTGCCCACATATATGCCCACTCAATACTATCGAAAGCCTTGGCGGCATCCAATGATAAAATAGCCCTATGGCTCGCAGAATCCATTTTCCTTTGGATATTCAGAAACAGACGTCTAAGATTTATTGAGGTTGACTTAGTTGGCATAAATCCAGACTGATCACTATGGATAATTGTAGAAATAACTGACTGAACCCTATTTGCCAGCACCTTTGCCAGAATTTTAATATCAGATGTCAACAAAGAAATAGGGCGATAGGAGTCTGGCAAGGTGGGGTCCTTCCCAGGTTTAGGAAGTACCACCACTATGGCCTCTTTCATAGAGTCTGGCAATCCACCACTCTGATAGGCTTCTAGATATACATCAAGCAAATGAGGCAGAAGTATATTGCTATATTTCTTAAAGAGTTCAGTGGGTAAGCCATCCGCGCCCGGTGCCTTCTCGTTAGGAAAGGATTTAAGCGCCACTTCTAGTTCCTCCAATGCCAGAGGCCTATCCAGGAATCAGAGTCCGTTTTTGATAATGTTTGAAGCCGTAACCCATCTAGATAAGAGGCTATGTCTTCCACTGTGTTTTCCAGTCTGGATTTATACAAAGACCGGTAGAAAGTATGAAAAACTCTCAAGATTTCTCCATCCTCATTAACTAAGGTACCATCCTCATCCATAACATTCATAATTCTAGAGGTACCCCCCTGAGCATGCGCGATCCGGGCAAGGAGTTTCCCTGAGCTCTCCCCAGCTTCAAAATACTTTAGTCGCAGAAAGAAGCGTTTGCTATCTGCAGATGTAAGAAGATGGTCATTAAGCTGTCGCTGTGCTAGCTTCCAAGAGTTCTCATTAACCGAATCGGGCATTGCAATATATTGAGCCTCCGAGTCTGCTACTTTACGTTGTAACTCCACCAATGTCTGCCTGGATTTCGTTTTATGTCTACTAATGCGCTGGATAAACAAGCCTCTAAGATATGCCTTACACGTATCCCAAATAATTCCTTTGGATGCCGATCCCTCGTTTTCAACAAAGAAACGTATAATCTCGCCTTTGAGTTCATCTTCGCTATCAACTAATCTTATCCAGAAGGGGTTAAGTTTCCAGACCCCCACACCAAATGGATTCCTAGGAACCATTGCAAGGGAGACCCGGATAGGAGAGTGGTCAGAAAGGGTACGAGGTAGGTATTCAGCGTCGGACACCATTGACATAATGTCCGGGGTACCCACGGCCAAATCTATTCTGGATAAAGTATTATGTGATACCGAATGACAGGAATACTGGCGAACACCTGGATTACGTGTTCTCCAGACATCTATCAGATTGAGTTCAGATAACAATGCTGCAAAAGATGCATCACCAGGAGCACCCATAGGACACTGACTGCCAAACCTATCCAAGAACGGTGTAGGACAAACATTAAAATCACCGACACAGAGGATAGGGCATACTGGGCACTTTTCCACAAAGGACATCACCTCCTTAATAACTGTACTATTGTATGGTGGCGGAATATAAATAGCGACTAGAATAATAGAGGTACGATAACATGTACAAAAGAGACAGACAAACCTGCCCATCTTATCAATAGCAGAGGAGTGACAAACAAACGGCACATTTTTATGGACCAGAATGCTTACGCCTCTAGAGTGGGTAGTAAAAGTCGAATGAAAGGCATGTCCCACCCATGCCCTTTTCAAGAAACCCACAGTTGCAGGGATCAAATGTGTTTCCGCCAAACATACAATAGCCGGTTGGTACTTTTGCAGGTTTAAACAGACAGCAGTACGTTTGTTTGCCTCGCCCAGCCCTCGTACATTCCAGCCAATAATATTAAGTTTACCCGCCATCATCCATACAGAACCAAGATATTACAGGATACACAAGAGAGGTCATAATTGACCTTCCATAGACACCAGTGCCACTTGAAGCCGTCTCCCCGTCAGACCCACCCTCCCAACCAAACAGAACCCAAAAAACCCAGGATGGTGACAAAAGCATATTGCACTCAACAGAGTCATCATCAAAAATTAAGACCGGAGCGACACTCATTCCTGGAACCAGAGCGCGGCAACACAGATGCAAAAATTGCATATACAAACATAACCCGGGGAGCCCCCGGCCCACCCCCCACATTAATGACCACCCAACGGACAGGTTAAACAAAACACAAATTGTTAGAGCGCTCTGCAAGCGTATGTGAGGCGAGGTATTGCCCCATGACAGAGTAACGGCCCACATCAGTACCAGTAAGTTGGTAAAATAAATATCGACAGAACTAAAAAAGGGGAGCAGGATAGCAGAGAAAAAGCAGGACAAGATAGTATTTAACAAATAAAGGGCAAGATCGGGATGAGAAAAGGAAATGACAATGTAGATGCATATTTCAAAAAAAACCCATGTTACAGCAAAGAACACACAGGAACTGAGTAGTAAGGTATTGACAGAGGCCTAAACCTTTGCACCATAGCGAGAGCTATCAAACAGTAGGGAATAGGATAGAAGAGGAAGCAGGATCAGATAGCATGAGAGTGAGATAAGGGAGCACATGGGGAGAAAAGGAAAATGAGAAAAAAATATCTGCGAGCGCAGAGAGTCACTTATCCGGACGATCTGCTGTAGCAAAGATGGAGATGTCCCTTCTTCTTGTTGCTAGAGAGAAGTATATATCTTCATCCTGCAGCTTTATGAGACTTTAGAGAGTGTTCATGGACCTCCAACCATTGCGCAGCATCCAACGGCGTTTCAAACATGCAGACTTCCCCAAAGGCGACCACCCGCAGCTTAGCTGGATACAGCATAGAATAGGGAAGTTGTAGATCCCGGAGCCGCCGCTTGACTTCTTGAAACTTGGCCCTTCTGCGTTGAACCTCCGCCGAAAAATCAGGAAATATAGAGACTTTACTGCCCCCAAGAGACAAATCAGGATGATCCCTAGCTTTGCGGAGAATGAGATCCCGATCACGGAAATGTAGGAGCTTGAGCAAAACTGGACGCGGGGACGCCCCCGGTGGAGGAGCCCGGAATGGCACTCTATGCGCCCGTTCAATGGCAAAGACACGGGATAGAGAGTCTTTTCCAAACTTGTTAAGGAGCCAATCTTCAAAAAATAACACAGCGTCAGGGCCTTCCATTTTTTCAGGAACACCGACCAACCGTAAATTATTCCTACGGGAGCGATTTTCAAGATCGTCCGTTTTTGACATCAATAAGGAAACATTATGTATGATTCTGCCAATATCTCTCTTTACCGGAGGTATTTGGTCTTCAAGTGAGCTGACCCGCTCCTCCATCTCTTTTATTTTTTCATTCACTTTCCTCAAGTCCTGCCTTATAAAGGAGACATTTTCTTGCAGAGACCCCATATTCATAGTGAGGGTATTCAAAGAGGCATTGCTGGCTGTAACTGCCGCGTATATGTCCTTAATGGTAGGTTCAGCGATCGCCCCACTAGTGGACAGGGAGGCAGCAGGCAAAGGTAGTGGATTGATATCACAGGCCGACTGCATAGACACCACCTCCATGTCTTCCATAACTTCACAGGTAACCTCACCTGCTTCACTGGGGGTGTCCTGCTGTTGTGGCCCCTCAGAGGACTGTACAGGAGGAGCGGCAGAGGTCCGGGCATATCTTTCCAGACGCGCAGCAAGCCCCATCGCGCGCGCCTCTGCAGGCGTGGGGTCCGCGACGCCATCTTGTTTAGGCGCCGCAGAAGGCCCGGAGTCTTTAAGGTCCTTCTCCTTCTTATTTATGCGCCCCATATTGGTCCCACCTATCCGGCCAGGGAACGGGAGCACCTCCACCTCTGTTCAGGAGACCGATGGTCCGGGAGGACAGGAGATTAGCGAGGATTAGCGGAGGTGCGCCGGGAGCTCCACGCTACTGCTGCCTACCGCATCGCTGGCCAGGCCACGCCCCCACAATATGGACATTATCATCTTATGCATTGCTGCCATCTACTGACAAAAGTGAGATGTTGCAGTGAGTATACAATTTACAACCCAACAGAATAATACATTTAAGGTCCCTTACCCCACATCCTTACATCTACAAATAATGAACTTTCTATACAATGAGATGCTCAATATCTCTGAATAGAAAGTGAGAGGTGTCCATATCATTAAGTAATGTCATAGCCAGACCCTTATTTCTGATATTTAAGGACTCTATGTTGACAGGGAGTGTTTCACAGGATTGGTGCTTAGCAAATGTGGTGCCACTATTTAAAAATGGTGATGATGACCCAATCGGAGTACATATCCTTAATAACCAAAAACCCTGTCTTTGATTACACCAGAGGCTGGGCAAGAGAGAACAGAGATAGGATACTGGGCCAGTGCTGGCCACTGTTCCAGTCTGCCTGCCCAGAAGTCCATGAGGTCAAAGCTGGGGAAAGGCCACAGTCTTTTAGAGAATAGGACAATTTTAAACAATTTTTTTGATAAATAAAATGGACAGAAGTTGAAATATCATACAGCAGACTTAAAGGCTATGGACACCTTTGTGCGCTAAAAATCAATAAATCCACCCCTGAGGAAGCCAGTTTACTGGTGAAACATGTCGGGGGCAGAAAGAGTTTTTAAAGATCCACTGTGTTTCACATGCGTTCTAGTAATAACAATTAGGGACCAGTGAAACAGAGTAAGCTCTGCCAATAGGATGCACCAGTGAAGTAACTGGAGTAACAAACTTTAGGTACAGTTGTTAGATGTAGTGAGTTAGGAGTAATCGCGAACTCCTTTATTCACAGTCACACCAGTGCAATCAATCAGAGACTGCATGTGTTGACAGTGGTTATTTTTAAAGGGATTTTGCTCACGTAGCAGGATTTTAAAATGTCCTTAATAAAGGTTATATTTTATAGTTATTAGTATCTGGGTCAAGAGGGAGTAAGCGGCTTCATTAAGCCAAAGTAAGTAAGGTTAAGGTAAGGTACAGCATGGTTTTTCCATGCGGGCACAGGAAGGCACAGAAAGGGAGAGAGGGTAGCCCATGCAATCCCGGCATGGCGCTACGCTCACTGACAATCCTGACCGGCTGAGAGAACCTTTTCACTATCACCAGCGAAACAGAGTCTATCAGCCCAGTAGTACTGCCACCATCTATCGTTTGATATAATTCCGGTCTGTTAACGGATTATATCGGGTCAGGAGCCAACCCAAGGTAGCTTATAACCATATTACCGAAAACACAGACGTGGGATTCGTGGATCGAGATAACAGAACAGCTCAAGATTAAATTATATATTTAATCGCCTTAAGAGCTCACTAAACAAACACTATACACCCAATGAATATGTACAATGGTCCAATTACAGTTACAAGGATAGTAGGGGGTACAAACAGGATAAGCAGATTGTAAACTCAGTTACCATTAGAGATGAATAGTCGGTTAAGATGAGTTCTGGGTTGCTATAAGTCCTGGCTATAACCACATGGGGGGCAGTGATGTCCACGGTCCCTCCAAACACAATGCTCAGGGTGGCCCCCCTTCAGAGAAAGACGCTGGCCTCTTTTCTGAGTGGCCTTTTACCCTGTAGCCAGCCACTCCCCTCCTCCCCCCGGGAGGAGTCAATCCCCCTGTGTCAGTTCTGGTAGCGAAAGCCCCACAAAACCATTATGGCCCATAGCTCCAGAGCGGGAGGTCACAGGGAAAGGGTTCTGGTACCAACTGATCCGCCTGGGTTCCAGCTACAGGTTGAGACCAAACACGACACACTTATCAGGTTCCTGCTTGGAGATCCCTGTATCTCCGCTTCCTGATATGTGATCGCTAACTTATGGACATGTACCTCTCCTGCTCTGTCCCCATCTCGCAAATATATGATTGGCTTATGCTTGTGATGAATGGCCAATCCATAATTCTTTATTAATTCCTGGCTCCAATATGTCTCAAGAGTGAGTAGCATGGCTAACAAGCTGATAGCTCCCTGCTGAGGGCTCTTCCTATGAAAAGGGGCTTTGACTCCACAGTGACTGGGCATGGTGTGAATTGTATACAAGTGAGCTGCTTTGAAGGCAGGACCCCTGCGGTGTTTACTCCATCTGCTAGTTGCTACCAGATGGCTGTAATTAAATCACGGCTAACAGTCCTCATTCCTCACTGTATAATATATATATATATATATATATATATATATATATATGGGTTACTCCTGCAGTGTATAAATCTTTTGCTAGAGGTAGTTGCGCATTATGTGTGTATACATTTTACTCTTTTTGTGAGGCAAGGTAACAAAAAAATGGCTGTTCTGGCACAGTTTTTAGTTTTTGCATTTTACAATGTTCACCAGACAGGGTAGATAATATGATATTTTTATAGAGCAGGTCGTAATGATGTGGTGATATCTAATATGTCTATATTTTTAATTTTATTTTGGATTTACACAATAAAAACATTTTTGAAAAAAAATAATGTTTTTGTATCTCCATTTTCAGAAAGCCATAATTTATTTTTATTTTTTGGGTAATTGTCTTAGGTAGGGTCTCATTTTTTGCAGGATGAGATGATGGTTTGATTGGTACCATTTTGGGGCACATATGACTTTTTGATCGCTTGGTTTTACACTTTTTGTGATGAAAGGTGATAAAATATGGCTTTTTTGGCACACTTGTTTTTTTTTTTTTTTTACAGCGTTCATCAGGGTTGGATGACATGCTATTTTTATAGAGCAGGTTGTTACGGACACCTAATATGTACATTTTTACACATTTTATTTTACACAATAAAAGCATTTTTGAAAAAAAATCATGTTTTTGTTTCTCCATCCTCTGAAAGCCATATTTTTATTTTTATTTTTTGGGAGATTGTCTTAGGTAGAGTCTCATTTTTTGTGGGATGAGATGTCGGTTTGATTTTGGGGCACATATGACTTTTTGATCGCTTGGTATTACACTTTTTGTGATGTAAGGTGATAAAAAATGGCTTTTTTGGCACATTTTTTATTTTACTTTTTTACTATGTTCACCAGACGGTTTAGATCACATGATATTTTTATAGAGCAGGTCATTACGGACGCGGCGATACCTAATAAATGCCTTTTTAAAATTTTATTTTACACAATATAAGCATTTTTAACTTTTTTTTTTTACACCTTATTGACTCAGACCCACTTGGTTCTTCCAGATCCAGTGGGTCTGATGGCTGTATAATATACTGCAGTACACTGTATAGTGTACTGCAGTGTATTTTCAATTACACTTAGCCTGATCATGCTCCTGCCTTTAGTTGGAGTCTGATCAGGCTCAGATACACCATAGCAAGCCGGATGCCTGTGAAGGCATCCAGTCGCCATGGTAACCATTGGGACGCTGCTACAGTTGCGCAGCGGCCCGATGGTTAGCCCCTTCCATACAGCAGGCCCTAAGGACCGCGGCATGGAATGGGGTTAAACAGCCGACATGAGTGCCAGCACCAAAGTCAGCCATTTGAAGCAGATTGTCAGCTGTGTGTTACAGCTGACAATCTGCTCCCCTCGGCCATCCAGAATGGGGGTGGGGAGTTGGGCGGTGTGGATCGGGGGGTAGTCTCTGTTCCTGCTGCGGCTTTGTCCTGAATGGGAGAGGGGGCTCCGCTTGGCCATCCTCAGAGCAGCCTACTGTGCATAGGAAGCACAGTAGGCTGTAGAAGGAAATCGAGAAAAGAAAGATAAATACAACCAATTGGAGAAATGATTTTCTCAACAAAATAAGAGGTGACTAAAATTTGGGTGAAGGTGCAGATTTGCAGACCAACGAAAGTCCATTTTTTTAATGCGATGGTTAGAGATGAGTGAATTTCATATTTTGATAATCGTTCACGCTTCGTTTTCTTGTAAAAGGTGAATTGCATTATGTATTCCTTTCCACGGACCATAACGCAATTCTATGACGGAATGCATAACGGAAATGCCTTTAGAGGCATTCCGTTATCCATTCCATCATAATAGAAGTCTGTGGCCTGTATAATGGATCTGTCAGGTCTCCGTTATGCAGGCATTCCGTTATGCATTCCATTATAGAATTGCGTTATGGTCTGTGGTAACGGAATCCATACCGCAATTCACCTTTTAACTCCAAACGAAGCGTGAACGAATTTCATAACATGAAATTCGCTCCTCTCTAGCGATGGTACTCTTGCTTGCCTGGCCAAGAGTTCCACCACACTGACCCTGCCAAGGCTAGAACCCAGACAAATTAAATTTATGTGAACTGTGGAAGTGCGCCACTTGTACCACAACTAACTGGTACGGCAGCAACTGAACTGCCATCAACAAGATGAAGTCTGAGCAATAGAATAAGCAGTTGATGAAAAGGACACTACTGCTTGGGGATGTGGGCTGACTGCCACAAAGAAGACCAGGAAAAGGACAGACTTGCTCTGATTAGGAATGCTGTTTAGTTTTGTTTTCTCACAGGAGCCAGTGATGCTGCCTCATGTGTGGCAATAGAGCCCTGGTACCTATGTTTGCATTTAAACACCAACTGCATATTTTAATCTTGCACATCTTGCATATGGCTGTGGTTTTGTGTGCCGGCCTTGTGGAGAAAAAACTGGCCTACAGGAGTTGCTTGCACAGAACTTGGCAGCCGATCTTGGCCTAGGTCTAGGACATTTTGACCCTTTGCACATAGTATTAGCAGCATCTCTGGTTCCCAAGCTGACCACAATAGAAGGAGATCTAGCCCTGTCAATTCTTTTGGAGGTTTTGGCCATACATTGCCTCCACTGTTCGCCTGCTTACCGCTGTGGTCTGCTGCCTGTTCCTCCTCATTCACGGCTGCAGTCCAGGGCTCTGTCCTTGCAGATACTGTTTGTTCTGGAATCCAGTCCGCTGTTTCCCTTCAGCCCTGGACAAAGCATGCTTGCTGCTTCTTTCCTGCAGCTTTTACTTAAGGGCCGGCGCGTGTCACTTCCTGTGCTTTATGGGTTAGATCATGTGACCTTGCTGACCAATCCTAGCCCTCCTGCATGTATATAAGTGGCTCTGCCCCCTTCCCAGAGGCCTCAGTGTCAAGGTCTTGGTATCCTGCAAAGGTTGCTGATTTATCTGCTTGTGGTTCTGGAATTCGCTACCTGTTTGATCCCTGCCTGCTTGCATAGACTCTTCTGTTGCCAACCCAGATTTCCTGACCTGTACTTATGCTGCCTTCCCTGACGCATTGCCTGCTTGACTTTGCCTCTGCCTCATCCTTCGGTCCTGCATTGTTGCTCCTGGTAATGACACGGCCTTCTGACTACCTCTGTACCTCTGGTACCTTGCTCAGGTTCCTCCTGGTCCATCTGGATCAGCTGCCTCATGTGCCTTTCCTACTCAAGAGGTAGCGACCTGGTGTTCCCCTCGGGAAAGTCTATCCCCACCATCTGGGGTATTGTGAAGAACGAGGGGTTCACTTAGACAACGCCCTTAGAGGGGGTAGAACACGTGGCACAATGGGTTCACACCCGCTGATCCGTGACACAGTCCACAATCTCCTCTTCTTTTTCCTGTATAATAATGCTGCGCCTTTCTAGTGACAGGGAGAACTGCAGCCTATTACAGCTACTACTGCCTGGATAGTTGTTGCTGGTAATACTACCCACATTCTGGCTCTGGGAGAAAGAGGTATGGATATTTCCTTTTGAACTCTTTTGTATTCCAGCCATTTTATTATGATGACTAATGAAAACTCACAATTTTCCTACATAAAAAGTCATAGGCTTTGTAGACCGTCACACAAATTATGGAATGGTGCTAGCAAAATTGTAAGTGTGTTTTGTGTATTTTAACGACATAGGTGCAATTAAATGTCCTTCCCCTTCTACAAAAACACTGAGCACTGTTATTGACAATTCACTTTGGAAATATTGCAGTATTTCTGCCTATTTGTCATGGTTAATCACAGTGTAATTAATATTATTAGAATATTATAGCACTTAGTACTTTTTTATTTATTTAGTTCATTTTTTTTATTTATTTATAGAAATTTATTATTGATTGGTAGTAATTAGAGATGAGCGAGCATACTCGTCCGAGCTTGGTGCTCGTTCGAGTATTAGGGTACTCGTAAGTGCTCGCTGCTCGGACGAGTATCTCGCCATGCTCGATGAAATGGCAACTTCCGCATCGTACTTTTTTGGCGCCTATAAACTCAGCCAATCACAAGCCAGGAGACTCTGTGGTACACCCAGCATCACGTGGGGCCCTTACATGTCGATAGCAGGGGTTGGCTGGCCTGATCAGGTGACCCTGGAATATACTACTGACTGGCCGCGGTGCTCGGCTCAGATGCCGTCTGGATGTCGTTAGGGATAGAACTGCTGCGTTTCAGGGACAGTGTTAGGGCCTGCATTTAGTTCTCTGTTAGGCAGGAATCACCCACAAAGAACCCAACAGCCCTTCTAAGGGCTACAAGAAATTTTTTTTTTGTCTCCTGGCTTGGCTGGCTGGCTGGCACTAGTAGTGCAGCTATCGCCATATATAACCCCCTTTTTTTTTAAATGTTATATCTCAGTGATACAAATCCATTGCACACAGCAGTGTGGAACCATTCTGTGTGTCACAGTTCAGTACACTCACTATTTTCTGTTCAGGTGACACTTTCTGTATGTCACTTAATACAACCAAGTCTTTTGCTGCCTGTCACATGTATAGCTTGATCCCAAAAATCTCTGTGCGACATTTGTCTGGGTCGCAGTCTAAATAGCCACCGTCAGTAGGGTGTCAGTTAGCTCTACGATAGCTTCTACACGTCACGTTCCCAAAAAATAACAAAAATCCAAAACAAAATATATTTAAAAAAATTAGTTTTTTTGTTGTTTTAGCTCAGTGATACAAATCCATTTCACACAGCTGCGTGGAACCATTCTGTGTGTCACAGTTCAGCACACTCACTCCAATCCGTATTTTCTGTCCAGGTGACACTTTCTGTACGTCACTGAATACAACCAAGTCATTTGCTGCAACGAATATAGCTTGATCCCAAAAATCTCTGTGCGACATTTGTCTGGGTCGCAGTCTAAATAGCCACCATTAACAGGGTGTGAGTTAGGTCTACGATAGTTCCTGCACGTCACGTTCCCAAAAAAACAAAACAAAACAAAAATATAGAAAACAAAATATATTAAAAAAAATTAGTTTTTTTTGTTGTTTTAGCTCAGTGATACAAATCCATTTCACACAGCTGCGTTGAACCATTCTGTGTGTCACAGTTCAGCACACTCACTCCAATCCGTATTTTCTGTCCAGGTGACACTTTCTGTACGTCACTGAATACAACCAAGTCTTTTGCTGCAACGTATATAGCTTGATCCCAAAAATCTCTGTGCGACATTTCTCTGGGTCGCAGTCTAAATAGCCACCATTAACAGGGTGTGAGTTAGGTCTACGATAGTTCCTGCACGTCACGTTCCCAAAAAAAACAAAACAAAAAAATATATATATAAAACAAAATATATAAAAAAATTAGTTTTTTTTTGTTGTTTTAGCTCAGTAATATAAATCCATTTCACACAGCTGTGTGGAACCTTTCTGTGTGTCACAGTTCAGCACACTCACTCCAATCTGTATTTTCTGTCCAGGTGACACTTTCTTTATGTCACCTAATTAAACCAGACTGAACAAGTTTGTGGGTTTCAGTACACCAGGCCCATTTATTTATTTTTTTTTATATAATACACTTATATACAGAAAATGTTGAACCCCAGGGCTAAGGGTCGAGGACGAGGGCGTGGGCATTCAATCACTGCAGGGGGCAGAGGCCGTGGTCCTGGGCAGGGTGAGACAGTACCTGTTGATGAGGGAGCTGTGGAACGCCGCAGAGCTACACTCCCTAGCTTCATGTCTCAACTTACAGGGACACGTGGTAGAGGACTGTTGAAACCACAACAGTGCGAACAGATGATCTCGTGGATTGCGGATAATGCTTCAAGTAATTTGTCCACCAGTCAGTCTTCCACGCAGTCCACACACGTTACCCAAGGGAGCACTCCTCTGGCTCCTCCCCCTCAACCTCCTTCCCCCCAGTCGGCCCCCTCCCAGGAAAATTTGGAATGCGATCCGGCATACTCTCAGGAACTGTTTTCTGGACCATTCCCAGAGTCACAAACCACTTCTCAGGTTGCCGCTGACCTCGTTCCCGATGCCCAAGTTTTCCAACTGTCATGATGACAATGTTGAGTTAGTGGAAGAAGTTTGTAAAGAGGTGTCGGACGATGAGGAGACACGGTTGTCAGACAGGGGTGAAGTTGTTATCAGGGCAGGAAGTCCGAGGGGGGAGCAGACTGAGCAATCGGAGGATGACGAGGTGACTGACCCAAGCTGGGTTGATATGCCGAGTGAAGACAGTGCTTCTGAGGCGGAGGCGAGTGCTGCACCAGAACAGGTTGGAAGAGGCAGTGGTGTGGCCAGAGGGAGAAGCAGGGCCAGAGCTGGTGCATCAGCAGCAACTGTTTCACGTAGTGAAGCTCCAGTGGCGAGGCCTAGATGTTCGCAAGTCTGAAGGTTCTTTAAAGAAAGTGAGGATGACCGACAGACTGTGGTGTGCAACCTGTGCCACACCAGGATCAGCAGGGGTGCCACCACTACTAGCCTAACCACCACCAGCATGCGCAGGCATATGAGTGCTAAACACCCCACTCAATGGAACCAAGGCCGTTCACCACCTCCTGCGGATCACACCACTGCTCCTTCCCCTGTGTCACTTGCTGCCTCTGCTAGTCAACCCCCTGCGTCACTCGCTGCCTCTGCTAGTCAACCCCCTGCCCAGGACCCCGGCACGAGCGCCTCCCGCCGGAAAACCACACCTTCGCCTCCACGATCCTCCACAGTGTCCACCAACGTGTCCCAGCGCAGCGTTCAGCTGTCTTTACAGCAGACGCTGGAGTGCAAGAGGAAATACAGTTCCACCCACCCACATGCCCAAGCCCTCAACGTCCACATCTCCAAATTGCTTAGCCTGGAGATGCTGCCCTATAGGCTGGTAGAGACCAAGACCTTTTGCAATCTCATGGTGGTGGCTGCCCCTTGGTATTCGGTCCCCAGCCGCCACTATTTTTCCCGATGTGCCGTCCCAGCCCTACACCAGCACGTGTCACAGAGCATCATCCGTGCCCTGACCAACGCTGTTTCTGAGAAGGTCCACCTAACCACGGACACATGGACAAGTGCTGCTGGGAAGGGACACTATATCTCACTGATGGCACATTGAGTTAACTTGGTGGAGGCTGGGACCGAGAATGACACTGGGGCTGCTCATGCACTGCCCACACCGTCTCTCAGACGTACTATGCCTCCTCCTCCTCCGACCTCTCCTCCTCCTCCACCGAATTACCATCCGTGGGCACCGCGCCTTCAGTCGGTAGCTCTAGGCGCAGCAGCAGTGCCGTGGGTAAGCGCCAGCAGGCGATGCTCAAACTGCTGAGCTTAGGTGACAAAAGGCACACCACCCAAGAGCTGTTACAGGGCATCACGGCGCAGACCGATGTGTGGCTGGCACCGCTGAACCTCAAGCCAGGCACGGTTGTGTGTGACAACGGGCGTAACCTGGTGGCGGCTCTGCAACTCGGCAGACTGACACATGTGCCATGCCTGGCCCACGTGTTCAATCTAATAGTTCAGCGGTTCCTCAAGACATACCCCAATCTGTCTGATTTGCTCACCAAAACTGGTAGTCAGGTCAGTCAGATTCCTCAAGTCTACAATGAGGAGTGGACGTGCATGTCTGATATCTGCCAGGTGTTGAGCAACTTTGAGGAGTCAACACAGATGGTCAGCGGCGATGCCGCCATTATCAGCCTCACCATCCCGCTGCTTTGCCTGTTGAAAAACTCACTGCTCAGCATCAAGTCGGATGCTTTGCGCTTGTCACAAGAGATGGTGGAGGAAGATACGTCGCTTGATAGCCAGAGCACCCTCCGGTCTGTTTCTCAGCGCGTATCGGAGGAGGGGCATGAGGATGAGGAGGAAGAGGAGGAGAATGTCGGCGAGACAGTAGAGGGTACCAGTGCTCAGTCCTTAACTCTTGAGCGTGTATGGGCTGAAGAGGAGGACTTGGAGGAGGAGGAGGAGGAAATGGAGAGTCAGGCCAGTGAGGAGAGGGAATTCTTGCGTGTTGGGACTCTGGCGCACATGGCAGACTTCATGTTAGGCTGCCTATCCCGTGACCCTCGCGTTAGAAGAATTTTTTCAAACACCAATTACTGGGTGTTCACTCTCCTGGACCCACGGTACAAGCAGAACCTTTCCACTCTCATCCCTGCAGAGGAAAGGAGTATGAGAGTGAATAGATATCAACAGGCCCTGGTGCACAAGCTGAAACAATTCTTCCCATCTGACGCCGCTAGCGGCAGAGGGCATGGTTCTGTGGGCCAAGTAGCGGGGGAGAGGAGACGAGCAGGCAGCTTGTCCAGCACTGGCAGGGGAACGCTCTCCAAGGCCTTTGCCAGTTTTATGTCACCCCAGCAAGACACTGTCACCTGTCCCCAGTCTAGGCAGAGTAGGGGGGAGCTGTACAGAAAGATGGTGAGGGAGTACCTAGCTGACCATACCAACGTCCGTAGCGATCACTCTGCTCCATACAACTACTGGGTTTCAAAGCTGGAAACGTGGCCTGAACTGGAGCTGTACGCCTTGGAGGTGCTGGCCTGCCCTGCCGCTAGCGTGCTGTCAGAGCGGGTATTTAGTGCAGCTGGTGGCGTCATCACCGATAAGCGTACACGCCTGTCAACTGACAGCGCTGACAGGCTGACGCTTATTAAAATGAACAAAGCCTGGATTTCACCGGAATTCAAATCTCCTCCGGGGGAAAGCAGCTAAAGATTAACATTACTTATGTATCCGATTCCTCTTCTCTACTCCTCCTACTCCTCCTCCATATCGTCTTTGCCTAACGCTGACCAAAAAAACGCCATTTTTCAGAGGTCCAACTGGCACTCTTTTACCACAATTTTTCAGGGCCCCCTCCAAGCCCTCTCTTCAAACAATTTTTCCAGAGATCCACCTACAGGCCCTCTTTCCAAACAATTTTTCCGGAGGTCCACCTACAGGCCCTCTCTCCAAACAATTTTTCCGGAGGTCCACCTACAGGCCCTCTCTCCAAACAATTTTTCCGGAGTTCCACCTACAGGCCCTCTCTCCAAACAATTTTTCCGGAGGTCCACCTACAGGCCCTCTCTCCAAACAATTTTTCCGGAGGTCCACCTACAGGCCCTCTCTCCAAACAATTTTTCCGGAGGTCCACCTACAGGCCCTCTCTCCAAACAATTTTTCCGGAGGTCCACCTACAGGCCCTCTGTCCAAACAATTTTTCCGGAGGTCCACCTACAGGCCCTCTCTTCAAACAATTTTCCCGGAGTTCCACCTACAGGCCCTCTCTCCAAACAATTTTTCCGGAGGTCCACCTACAGGCCCTCTCTTCAAACAATTTTTCCGGAGGTCCACTTACAGGCCCTCTGTCCAAACAATTTTTCCGGAGGTCCACCTACAGGCCCTCTCTCCAGTTCCAGTTTCCAGTTTTATTTGCGCAAACTGCGTAAATTTTATTTTTGGGATAGGTGTGAAAAATAATATTACCTGCGTATCTATATTGCCCAACATTGGATACGGTAGCAACAAGAAGACCAAACACATGCTGCCCACAGGGTTCTGCAAATTCCTGGTCCACAATGTCAAGGAGCTCGAGGTTCTGTTGATGAGCAACAAGTCCTTCTGTGCAGAAATCGCCCACAACGTCTCCATCTAAGAACCTAAAGACCATTGTGGAGAGAGCGGCACAGCTCGCCATCAAAGTGACGAACCCCAACGCCAGACTGCGCAGCGAAGATAACGAATAAATATCTCTGTGGTTATTTGTGCTAAATAAAAGTTAAATAAACACAAAAAAAAATTGATCTGTTCCTGTGCCTGATCCACCCAAGTTGAATCTGTCCCATCATGAGAAAGTCCCCCCAAGGAGTCCCCACTGTAACTTGCTTCCCATACAACTACCTCACCCCCCGACACCTGTGTCTCGCCATTGTTCACCACCTCCTCAGACAACACTGGTAAATCCCCACTGTCAGCACACGGAGACTGCAAAAGGTCTTGCGAATTGAGGCAGAGAATGTTCTGGGGTAGCACATCAGAGAAGGGATGACTATGGGGTTCCAGGGAGTACGTGACCACATGCAATCTCCATCTAAAAAGTCATGCCACACTTGATCGAGCTCATAATTGACAATTGTACCGGTTGATGCTAAATTTTTAAGTTGGGGTCCTGTGTCGTCAATCTAACTACATCCGGCTGTTGTCACCACCACACACGCTAGCCCAGGGGGCACTCCTCTGGCTCTTCCAGCTCAACCTCCTTCCCCCCAGCCCCCCTTCCCACCTACAGGCCCTCTCTCCAAACAATTTACGTCTTTTTCCTATCTTTCTCTCTCTCCAAACTATTTTTCCGGATAGCTGCCATATACGGTATTAAACTGAGTAGTATACATAGAACACATACCACACTTGATCTATACCAGGGGTGCACAATCTGCGGCCCGGGGGCCACATGCGGCCCTTGATACCATTCTGTGTGGCCCCATCCATCTGGTAACAGACATGTATGTCCATGTTTTGTGGCTGCTCACATGCATTTTTCATGTATTTCTCCCATTAGATGGGACTCCTGGAACTGTAACTAGACATTAATGGTATACACTGTGTGTTCAATCTGCCATAAATACAGTATTTCAGTTGTTAATACCCCTTTAAATTTTATTTTCGGCCCTTGACGTTGGTTCAGTCGGACAATGTGGCCCCCACCCAGAAAACATTGTGCACCCCTGATCTATACTGAACGTCACTTTTAAAAATACGTCATTTTCCTCTTTCTCTCATTTGTCTGGGTTGCAATTAAGCAGACCACGTCTGCCTAATCTAATAGTTTCCGTGTAATTGCTCCATACTGCACGTCTTTTTCCTCTCTTTCTCTCTCTCCAAACTATTTTTCCGGATAGGTGCCGTATACGGTATTAAACTCAGAAGAATACATACCGTACCGGTTGATTCTACAGTTTTTCCAAATCCATCCGGCTGTTGTCACCACCACACACGCTAGCCCAGGGGGCACTCCTCTGGCTCTTCCAGCTCAACCTCCTTCCCCCCAGCCTGCCCCCCACCTACAGGCCCTCTCTCCAAACAATTTACCCGGATAGGGGACGTATTAGATATTGTACTGATGTTTTTTTTGGTTCTTCTTTTAATTGCCTCCTGACCTGTGATAGGCAGAGCATGGACACGTCCCCTTAGCTGCAGTAGGAAAGACACTCCCCTGGCCAGAGCAAGCTCTTTTTCCTTTTCCGTGGTCGAAAAATCCATGAAATATAAGGTCCCAAGATAGGGGACATATACGGTATTAAACTGAGAAGAATCGATACCACACATGCCCCACTAGGAGAATTTGGGGTAATGGGGGGATTAGGCAGCCTCAGAGGCATCCATGCATGCTGCCCCTGCTGTTTCCTGTTCATTTCCGTGGTGTTTCCATAATTTTCTGAGGTTTCCAGGTTTTTACACAGCCTTCCCTAGGCAGAGCCTTGGTCCCCTGCAAAAATGCTCGAGTCTCCCATTGACTTCAATGGGGTTCGTTATTCGAAAGGAGCACCCGAGCATCGGGAAAAGTTCGACTCGAATAACGAGCACCCGAGCATTTTAGTGCTCGCTCAACTCTAGTAGTAATATTTATTATATGAATTAGTATATGTATTGAGATTATATATATATATATTTACATAATAATAGTGCACTTCACTTGTATTCATAATGTACATTTGAAATTAGATGTCCATAAGTTTTTGTTTTTTTATTAGTTCATATTTCTTTGTAGTTATTAGGCCTATGTGCGCATTGCTGCCAGTATCGCTGTGGCGCTTTTGTTCTCTATTAAAATACACTCTTAATATGTTATGTGATTATTGAGATTTAGTCCCATGTTTTTCAGATATTAACCCTTTGGGGCTGAGGCCTATTTTCATTTTTGCATTTTGGATTTTCCTTCCCACGTCCCAATAACCATAACTTTTTTTATTTTTCAATTTACATAGATATATGAAGGGACATGATGCATTTTTTAATGCCACAATGTAACTTACCATATCTTGTATTGGAAAACGGGGAAAAAATTTGTATGGTAAAATTAAAAAAAAAATTAAAAACAGAATTCCACCAAGGTGTTTGGGGTTTTGACATCACAGCATTCACTGTGTGGTGAAAATGACCTTAAAATGTCCTTAATCGCAGGGGGGCGTGGCTTGGACGCAGAGAGGAGTGAACGCATGGTGGCTGAGCTCCGTAGGCCTGGGCTGTAATCCATGCCATCCGCAGCCACAAGCCCCATCTACAGCTTCTCCCTGCCCACACCGAGGATCCGCTTACCCTGGCGCTAGCCCTGAGGGGCGAATTTTGATTTTTGGCCGCGTCCCCAGAGTAAGGCCTGCGTGTCCGCCGAGGCCTCGGCCTGTCCTGACCCGCCTAGCCGACCGGAAGTGCGGGCGGAGCATGGAGGAGAGCGGAGGACACCAGCACTCTCCCTACTGTTCACCCGCATCCCAGGGGCCTCTGACTCCAGGCACTGGTATTCCTTTCACCAGGACAGCATCTTCAGGGAGCCCCAGCTGGAGAGGCATTGCCCTGCATGAAGCGGTGAGTCGGCAAGGCTCTTCCCCTGCATGTGCAGGCAGAGGAGCCCCATCTTATTATATAGTGTTCGGGGTGCTGCTGGACTTCCTAGCCTAAAGGGGCACTTATAGAAAGCTTGAAGGGCTTATACCTTTGGCCCCTGCCTCCTGATCCTGTACTTTCCTGTGGTCCCAGCTGCCATATTGAAGTGTCACTTTTATTCATCTATACCACTTACAGTGCAGCATTGAGAGTCCATCAGGATATTGCTAATCACAAGGGCAGGCCCTCTTCCTTGGTGGCCACTGAAGAAACTCGTTTTCTAGCCCCCACATGAGCCTGCATCTATTCTGTATCTCTGGACGTAAGCCGTTGTGATGCTCAACTACTAATGACACGTCTAGCTCCCTCCGCGGCATGATGTTCTCTTGGCGGTGACCCTCCATATCCCTACTGATCCAGCTCCTTTATCTTCTATCTGCTACATGACCTGATTACATATCTGCTGCGCGCACCAGAACAAGGCATGCCTGCACGGTCACAAAAAAAGAAACAACAGGGCCTTCCATTATCCTGTCAGACTCTCCCGGAGCTATTCCGTACGCCACAACCATCAAGCATGGAGCGACCTGACTCCCCAACAGGTAGTTCCAGTTCACTACTACCCTCTGAACCTGAACCTGTCGCAGATCTTCAGGCCCCGGCCTTCGATCCTACGGAACTCTACAACAATATCAAATCGCTTTTTTCTACGGAATTATCTAAGGCGGTTGCTGATTTCACTAAACAAATACAGGATATGGGTACTAGGGTCTCTGACCTGGAGGAAAAGATGGACGAAGTAGCAGATGCTATGGAAGTTGATGGTACTCGCCTGGATGGTCACACACAAAGGCTGGAAGCATTGGAATATAAACTGGAGGATCTGGAAAACCGTAATCGGCGAGCCAACATTAGAATCAGAGGTATGCCGGAGTCTATCACTGCTTTACAACCTACGGTGCTCAATCTATTTCAAGCCTTATTGCCCCAAGTGGATTCTAACATGTTCAGAATGGATAGAGTTCATAGGGCACTAGGCCGCCCAAGGAATCCCAATATTCCTTGAGATATTGTACTAAAGCTACATTACCCTGAAATGCGTGACCAACTCCTACAAGCTGCACGTAATTTACAGGCCCTTCCAGGGGTGCACTCCTCAGTACAGCTATTTGCTGATCTGGCACCTGTCACGTTGGAGAAAAGAAGATCAATGAGACCTGTCACTATGGCCCTACAGAGAGCACAAATTCGCTATTGATGGGGTTTCCCGTTCCATGTCGCCTGCAAAATTGGGGACCGTAATTATGCTATTAAAGAACTGTCAGAAGGTCTTGAAATTCTACAGCGAGAGGGTATCCCGTTCGATAGACCTGCGGCGCCAGCTCCGTTGCCACAGCAACCTACCAGATCTTGGCATCCGCGCCGTGCTCTACCTCCTGCCTTACCGGAACCTCCTAGGCGCTCTCGGGACCCACCATGACTTTGAAAACGCCCTGGGAGATCGTCTATCGACATGTACTAACATCTGGACGTGCAGGATGATCATAATCGTATGTTTACACTGACTACATATGTTATATGTATCACATTAGATTTATGTATGTTAAATGGTCCGGGCTGATTTCGTTTGCTGCGGTGGAGAGGTATGCTAGGTAGTATGTGCGCCTCACATGTTTAGTCCCTTTCAGTTCCATTCTATTGGATTGTTGAACTGTTCCCCACAACTGTGTTTGTGTGGTTCTCAAGGCTCTTATGGTTTTACTATTTTGTGGTGGACACGGCGGCGTTTCCTCGTGTCCCGGGCAATGGCTGCTGGCCGTGATAGGCGGTTCCTTTTGCGCCTGGCCTGCTGCGGTGGTCCGGGTCGGGGGGACTCTCCGTTTCATATACTTCAACCCACCTATTCACTTGCTACTCGGTTTCCCACTTTTCACCGACTCACATATGCTATGCCTTGTTCCTTCATTTGGTGTATTTCCTTCCCTTTTTTCTTTCTCATTCATAGGTTCACCTTTTATTACTTAGTAATACTAAATACTGATTGTCGCGGAGCAAGAGCTCCATGTGTTCCCTATGCCTTGTGCGTCAGAGGACACGGAGCCGACATGTTTGGATCGGCACGTGGTTCCTGACTGTTAATGTTCATTTGGTTCTTCTGTTTCTGTCTCTCCGAGTTACAGATTTCTCTGTGATGGTCTTAATTGATCGCGGTCGGACTCTCCCGGTCTTTCATTCTATCTATCGACCCCCCCATTTCTCTTCTACAATGCCCTGGACTTGATCCAACTTTAAGTCCCAGCTGCTTCTATATTATTAGTCATGTGTAGAGTAATATCCCATAATGTTAGGGGGTTTAACTCTCCTCAAAAAAGACGTAAAGCCTTTCTACAGTATGACCGACTCAAACCTGATATCATATGTATTCAGGAATCACATTTTACTCCGACCTCCTGTCCTAAATACTTCCATAATAAATATACCTTGTTGTCTCATGCACCATTCCCATCCAAAAGCAGAGGCGTAGCTATTTTTGTTAAAAACTCTCTACCCCTTCAAATTGAGTCTACCATTATAGACCCTGAAGGTAGATATATTATAGTAGTGGGCACTCTGTGTAGTTCCCCTATATGTCTGGTTAACTCATATGCTCCTAACAGTCAGCCTGCCTCTTTGTTTCGCACCCTGGGGAGACTGTTGGAACTACACCATCCCGTATCCCTTATCTGGTGTGGGGATTTCAACATGACGTTTAATGCCCTACTGGATAGGTCTTCCCCCATGGCGGATAAATTGTCCTCCAAATCAAAGAAAACTATTAGGGTGGTTATGCGGGAGCTGGGCATAGCTGACTGTTGGAGAGAACATAATGGATCCCTAAGTGGCTATACTTACTTCTCCCCAGTACATCATCATTACACTAGGATTGACTGGATTCTAGCTTCTACGCGATTT
The DNA here is from genome assembly GCA_900303285.1 of Rhinella marina. Lineage (NCBI taxonomy): Eukaryota > Metazoa > Chordata > Amphibia > Anura > Bufonidae > Rhinella > Rhinella marina. Next base: position 23,854 of record ONZH01016171.1, read on the forward strand.
CTCCCGCATCTCTTATATGCCAGACATGTACCTTGCGCATGGTCAGACCTTGACTTGGTGCTGGCGGAATTCAATCTGGACTCCCCATCTAGATGCCCCTTTACCTGGAGACTAAATGAGTCGCTACTTACTGATCCCTCTATTGCTGGCCATATAACTACGGCTCTTAGGGATTTCTTTACTGTTAACATCAGACACTACACCTGCAGTAAACTGGGCCGCCCATAAAGCGGTTATCAGAGGGGTAATTGTGGCGGAGGCGTCTAGGTTGAAGAAAGAGCGTTCTAGGGCCCAGTCAGACCTGGAATCAAAACTGTTTCGTCTGGAATTAGCCAATCAGAGACAACCCTCCCTCTACCTCACCAAGCTCATCAAAGATACAAAACTCCAGATTGATGCGCTCTTATTACAGCGTACCGAAAAGGCTGTGAGATGGACACAGGCTAAATTCTATAAACTAGCAAATAAACCTGATAGAATGTTAGCAGCTAAACTTAGAGCTAGGCAACGCTTTAATAATATCTATCAGCTTAAAGATGCTAGAGGGCAGGTTACCTCTAATCCAGATACAATATATCGGCAATTTCATGCCTTTTATCAAAAATTATACTCACCGCCATCCGATCCCCCCACAGAGGACACTACCTCTTTTCTATCCTCCCTACCTATCCCTACCTTGCCCTTGTCTGCTGGGGAAACTCTTAATCGTGATGTTACGGATGAGGAATTGGATCTTGCAATAGCGTCTCTTAAATTGGGAAAGTCACCAGGCCCAGATGGGTTCTCCGCTTCATATTATAAGAAATTTAAAGATATATTGGTCCCCCACCTTAAAGGCCTGTGTAATTATATCCTTCATAACGGTACACTGCCGCCCGACATGCTTACTGCACTGATCACAGTCATCCCTAAGCCCAATAAGGACCCTCTATGTCCCACAAGTTATTGCCCCATCTCCCTACTTAATGTGGACATTAAGATATTTACATCTATCTTAGCCAAACGCCTTAACCACTACCTCCCTACTCTGATTCATTATGATCAGGTAGGATTCATCCCAGGTAGACAGGCACCAGACAATGTTAGAAAGGTCTGTAATATTATCCAGTGGGCAAATACGAAATCAAGACCTTTCTCCCTATTAGCCCTAGATATTGAAAAGGCCTTTGATAGCCTCTCTTGGACTTATCTTTATCAGGTAATGGCTGCAATGGGCATTTCGGGAGCCTTTTTATCTGCTATCCAAACTGTTTATGCAACTCCCACAGCTTTTTTTAAATTACCTACTAATAGCCCTATCCCCGTCCATATTAACCGAGGCACTCGACAAGGCTGTCCTCTTTCTCCTGCCCTCTTTGCTTTAGCCATTGAGCCATTGGCCATTATGATCCGCACCAACCCAAACATAACAGGGGTTCAGATTGGCACACGCGAGTATAAAGTGAGCCTGTTTGCGGATGATATGCTCCTCACCATCACGCGTCCCCTGACTACTTTACGCAATTTAATGGAATGTTTAAGTATATTTGGTCGCTTCTCTGGCCTCCGGATCAATGCTAAAAAATCAGAGGTCCTACATTATAATGTATCACAGCAGGTTAGAGAGTTGATCTCCCTTAATTTTGGATTTGCCCATAGGGATCATTACCTCCCATATCTAGGGGTCAATTTACCCAAAACTTTAGACTCCACTTTCAAATGGAATTACGCCCGCCTTATTCCTACGCTACTTCAAGATTTACTTCACTGGAACTATCCCACCTTATCGTGGTTAGGCAGGATACATACAGTCAAAAATGGTCACACTGCCGAGAAATACTGTATCTATTTCGA
>ONZH01016172.1:0-73204 GCA_900303285.1 Rhinella marina
CCCATAGTCACCCCTTCCTTGATGTCTAGCCCAGAACATTCTCTGCCCCAATTCGCAAGACCTTTTGCTGTTTCCGTGTGCTGACAGTGGGGATTTACCAGTGTTGTCTGAGGAGGTGGTGGACAATGGCGAGACACAGGTGTCGGGGGTGAGGTAGTTGTATGGGAAGCAAGTTACAGTGGGGACTCCTTGGGGGGACTTTCTCATGATGGGACAGATTCAACTTGGGTGGATCAGGCACAGGAACAGATTTTTTTTTTGGTGGTTTATTTAACTTTTATTTAGCAAAAATAACCACAGAGATATTTATTCGTTATCTTCTCTGCGCAGTCTGGCGTTGGGGTTCGTCACTTTGATGGCGAGCTGTGCCGCTCTCTCCACAATGGTCTTTAGGTTCTTAGATGGAGACGTTGTCGGCGATTTCAGCACAGAAGGACTTGTTGCTCATCAACAGAACCTCGACCTCCTTGACATTTGTGGACGCAGGAATTTGCGGAACCCTGTGGGCAGCATGTGTTTGGTCTTCTACTTGCTACCGTATCCAATGTTGGGCAATATAGATACGTAATATTATTTTTCACACCTATCCCAAAAAAAAAATGTTGCAGTTGCGCAAAATAAAACTGGAAACTGGAATTGGAGAGAGGGGCCTGTAGGTGGACCTCCGGAAAAATTGTTTGGAGAAGAGGGCCTGTAGGTGGACCTCTGGAAAAATTGTTTGAAGAGAGGCCTGTAGGTGGACCTCCGGAAAAATTGTTTGGAGAGAGGGCCTGTAGGTGGACCTCTGGAAAAATTGTTTGAAGAGAGGGCCTGTAGGGGGCCCTCCTGAAAAATTGTGGTAAAAGAGTGCCAGTTGGACCTCTAAAAAATGGCGTTTTTTTGGGTCAGCGTTAGGCAAAGACGATATGGAGGAGGAGGAGTAGAGGAGTAGAGAAGAGGAATCGGATACATAAGGAATCTTATTCTTTAGCTGCTTTCCCCCGGAGGAGATTTGAATTCCGGTGAAATCCAGGCTTTGTTCATTTTAATAAGCGTCAGCCTGTCAGCGCTGTCAGTTGACAGGCGTGTACGCTTATCGGTGATGACGCCACCAGCTGCACTGAATACCCGCTCTGACAACACGCTAGCGGCAGGGCAGGCCAGCACCTCCAAGGCGTACAGCGCCAGTTCAGGCCACGTGTCCAGCTTTGAAACCCAGTAGTTGTATGGAGCAGAGTGATCGCTACGGACGTTGGTATGGTCAGCTAGGTACTCCCTCACCATCTTTCTGTACAGCTCCCCCCTACTCTGCCTAGACTGGGGACAGGTGACAGTGTCTTGCTGGGGTGACATAAAACTGGCAAAGGCCTTGGAGAGCGTTCCCCTGCCAGTGCTGGACAAGCTGCCTGCTCGCCTCCTCTCCCCCGCTACTTGGCCCACAGAACCACGCCCTCTGCCGCTAGCGGCGTCAGATGGGAAGGATTGTTTCAGCTTGTGCACCAGGGCCTGTTGATATTGATTCACTCTCATACTCCTTTCCTCTACAGGGATGAGAGTGGAAAGGTTCTGCTTGTACCGTGGGTCCAGGAGAGTGAACACCCAGTAATCGGTGTTTGAAAAAATGCTTCTAACGCGAGGGTCACGGGATAGGCAGCCTAACATGAAGTCTGCCATGTGCGCCAGAGTCCCAACACGCAAGAATTCCCTCTCCTCACTGGCCTGACTCTCCATTTCCTCCTCCTCCTCCTCCAAGTCCTCCTCTTCAGCCCATACACGCTCAAGAGTTAAGAAGGACTGAGCATTGGTACCCTCTTCTGTCTCGCCAACATTCTCCTCCTCTTCCTCCTCATCCTCATCCCCCTCCTCCAATACGCGCTGAGAAACAGACCGGAGGGTGCTCTGGCTATCAAGCGACGTATCTTCTTCCCCCATCTCCTGTGACAAGCGCAAAGCTTCTGACTTCATGCTGAGCAGTGAGTTTTTCAACAGGCAAAGCAGCGGGATGGTGAGGCTGATAATGGCGGCATCGCCGCTGACCATCTGTGTTGACTCCTCAAAGTTGCTCAACACCTGACAGATATCAGACATCCACGTCCACTCCTCATTGTAGACTTGAGGAAGCTGACTGACCTGACTACCAGTTCTGGTGGAAGTTGACATCTGGCAGTCTACAATCGCTCTGCGCTGCTGGTAAACTCTGGATAACATGTTTAATGTCGAATTCCATCTCGTGGGCACGTCGCACAACAGTCGGTGAGCGGGCAGTTGTAGGCGGCGCTGCGCTGCCCTGAGAGTGGCAGCATCTGTGGTTGACTTGCGGAAATGCGCACAGATGCGGCGCACCTTGGTGAGCAAATCAGACAGATTGGGGTATGTCTTGAGGAACCGCTGAACTATGAGATTGAACACGTGGGCCAGGCATGGCACATGTGTCAGTCTGCCGAGTTGCAGAGCCGCCACCAGGTTACGCCCGTTGTCACACACAACCATGCCTGGCTTGAGGTTCAGCGGTGCCAGCCACAGATCGGTCTGCGCCGTGATGCCCTGTAACAGCTCTTGGGCGGTGTGCCTTTTGTCACCTAAGCTCAGCAGTTTGAGCACCGCCTGCTGGCGCTTACCCACGGCACTGCTGCTGCTGCGCCTAGAGCTACCGACTGAAGGCGCCGTGCCCACGGATGGTAATTCGGAGGAGGAGGAGGAGGAGGAGGGGTTGGAGGAAGAGGCATAGTACATCTGAGAAACCGTGACCGAGGTAGGCCCCGCAATCCTCGGTGTGGGCAGTACATGAGCGGCCCCAGGGTCAGACTCGGTCCCAGCCTCCACCAAGTTAACCCAATGTGCCGTCAGTGAGATATAGTGTCCCTGCCCGGCAGCACTTGTCCACGTGTCCGTGGTTAGGTGGACCTTATCAGTAACCGCGTTGGTCAGGGCACGGATGATGTTCTCTGACACGTGCTGGTGTAGGGCTGGGACGGCACATCGGGAAAAATAGTGGCGGCTGGGGACCAAGTACCGAGGGACAGCCACCGCCATCAGGTTGCGGAAAGGCCTCAGTCTCTACCAGTCTATAGGGCAGCATCTCCAGGCTCAACAATTTGGAGATGTGGACGTTTAGGGCTTGTGCATGTGGGTGGGTGGAATTGTATTTGCGCTTGCGCTCAAATGTCTGCTGCAAAGACAGCTGAACGCTGCGCTGGGACACATTGGTGGAGGTTGTGGAGGATCGTGGAGGTGAAGGGGTGGTTTTAGGGCGGGAGGCGCTCGTGCCGGGGTCCTGGGCAGGGGGTTGACTCGCCGAGGCAGCGATGTGACACAGGGGAAGGGGCAGTGGTGTGACCCGCAGGAGGTGGTGAACGGCCTTGGTTCCACTTGAGTCGGGGTGTTTAGCACTCATATGCCTGCGCATGCTGGTAGTGGTTAGGCTGGTAGTGGTGGCTCCCCTGCTGATCCTGGTGTGGCACAGGTTGCACACCACAGTCCGTCGGTCATCCTCACTTTCTTTAAAGAAACCTCCAGACTTGCGAACATCTAGGCCTCGGCACGGGAGCTTGACTACCGTGAAACAGTTGCTGCTGATGCTACCTGCTCTGGCCCTGCTTCTCCCTCTGGCCACACCCACTGCCTCTTCCAACCTGTTCTGGTGCTGCACTTGCCTCCGCCTCAGAAGCACTGTCTTGAGTTGGATTATCCAACCCAGCTTGGGTCAGTCACCTCATCATCCACCAGCTCTTCCTCCGATTCCTCACTCTGCTCCCCCCTCGGACTTACTGCCCTGACAACAACGTCACTGTCTGACAACCGTGTCTCATCATCATCATCGTCCGACACCTCTTTACAAACTTCTTCCACTAAGTCAACATTTGTCATCAATGCAAGTGCTCAGGTCTGATGGTGGCAGTCTGGGAGAGGAGGTTTTGAGGTGGGGGGAGGAGCCAGAGGAGTGCTCCCTTGGGTAACGTGGGTGGACTGCGTGGAAGACTGACTGGTGGACAAATTACTGGAAGCATTGTCCGCTATCCACGTCATCACCTGTTCGCACTGTTGTGGTTTCAATAGTGGTGTACCACGTGACCCAGTAAGTTGCGAGATGAAGCTAGGGAGCGAATCTGCGGCGTTCCACTGCTCCCTCATCAGCAGGTACTGTGTCACCCTGCCCAGGACCACGGCCTCTGCCCCCTGCAGTAATTGAATGCCCACGCCCTCGTCCTCGACCCTTAGCCCTGGGGTTCAACATTTTCTGTATATAAGTGTATTATAAAAAAAAAAAAATAAATGGGCCTGGTGTACTGAAACCCACAAACTTGTTCAGTCTGGTACAGAAAGTGTCACCTGGACAGAAAAAAAACGGATTGGAGTAGTGTACTGAACTGTGACACACAGAAAGGTTCCACGCAGCTAGTAAATGGATTTGTATCACTGAGCTAAACAAAAAAAAAAATTTTTTTTAATATATTTTTTTAGTTTTTGTTTTTTTGGGAACGTGACGTGCAGAAAATATTAGACTAACTGACACCCTGTTAACGGTGGCTATTTTGACTGCGACCCAGACAAATGTCGCACAGAGATTTTTTGGATCAAGCTATTATGACAGCAAATGACTTGGTTGTATTAAGTGACGTACAGAAAGTGTCACCTGGACAGTATATACGGATTTGGAGCGAGTGTACTGAACTGTGACACACAGAATGGTTCCACGCAGCTGTAAATGGATTTGTATCACTGAGCTAAAACAACAAAAAAATATTTTTTTTATATTTTTTGTAGTTTTTTTTTTTGGGAACGTGACGTGCAGAACTATCGTAGAACTAACTGACACCCTGTTAACGGTGGCTATTTTTTGACTGCAAGACAAATGTCGCACAGAGATTTTAAGATAAGCTATATACGTGAAGCAAAGACTTGGTGTATTAAGTGACTTACAGAAAGTGTCACCTGGACAAAAAATACGGATAGTGAGTTATGAATGTGAACACACAGAATGGTTCTGTGTGAAAATGGATTTGTATCACTGAGATAAAAAAAAAAAAAGGGGTTATATATGGCGATAGCTGCACTACTAGTGCCACCAGCCAGCCAAAGGAGACAAAAAAAAAATTTCTTCTAGCCCTTAGAAGGGCTGTTGGGTTCTTTGTGGGTGATTCCTGCTAAACAGAGAACTAAATGCAGGCCCTAACACTTCCCTGAAAGGCAGCAGCTCTTATCCCTAAACGACATCCAGACGGCATCTGAGCCGAGCACCGCGGCCAGTCACTAGTATATTCCAGGGTCACTGATTGTAACATGTTCCTAACCTGTTCTCTAGACTGTGTATCACACCTCACAATTGTTCACTGGACTGTAGTTTATATAATTGAGTGAAAAAAAATTATTCTCTAGACTGCGGCTAGTGTATCGCACACCTCACAATTGTTCACTGGACTGTAGTTTATATATAATTGAGTGAAAAAATTATTCTCTAGACTGCGGCTAGTGTATCACACCCTCACAATTGTTCACTGGACTGTAGTTTATATAATTGAGTGAAAAAAAATTATTCTTCTAGACTGCGGCAAGTGTATCGCACACCTCACAATTGTTCACTGGACTGTAGTTTATATAATTGAGTGAAAAAAATTATTCTCTAGACTGCGGCTAGTGGTATCGCACACCTCACATTGTTCACTGGACTGTAGTTTATATAAATTGAGTGAAAAAATTATTCTCTAGACTGCGGCTAGTGTATCCACACCTCACAATTGTTCACTGGACTGTAGTTTATATAATTGAGTGAAAAAAAAATTATTCTCTAGACTGCGGCTAGTGTATCGCACACCTCACAATTGGTTCACTGGACTGTAGTTTATATAATTGAGTGAAAAAAATTATTCTCTAGACTGCGGCAAGTGTATCGCACACCTCACAATTGTTTCACTGGACTGTAGTTTATATAATTGAGTGAAAAAAAATTATTCTCCTAGACTGCGGCAAGTGTATCGCACACCTCACAATTGTTTCACTGGACTGTAGTTTTATATAATTGAGTGAAAAAAATTATTCTCTAGACTGCGGCAAGTGTATCGCACACCTCACAATTGTTCACTGGACTGTAGTTTATAAATTGAGTGAAAAAAATTATTCTCTAGACTGCGGCTAGTGTATCGCACACCTCACAATTGTTCACTGGACTGTAGTTTATATAATTGAGTGAAAAAAAATATTCTCTAGACTGCGGCTAGTGTATCACACACCTCACAATTGTTCACTGGACTGTAGTTTATATAATTGAGTGAAAAAATTATTTCTAGACTGCGGCAAGTGTATCGCACACCTCACAATTGTTCACTGGACTGTAGTTTATATAATTGAGTGAAAAAAAATTATTCTCTAGACTGCGGCTAGTGTATCGCACACCTCACAATTGTTCACTGGACTGTAGTTTATATAATTGAGTGAAAAAATTATTCTCTAGACTGCGGCAAGTGTATCGCACACCTCACAATTGTTCACTGGACTGTAGTTTATATAATTGAGTGAAAAAATTATTCTCTAGACTGCGGCTAGTGTATCACACACCTCACAATTGTTCACTGGACTGTAGTTTATATAATTGAGTGAAAAAAAATTATTCTCTAGACTGCGGCAAGTGTATCGCACACCTCACAATTGTTCACTGGACTGTAGTTTATATAATTGAGTGAAAAAATTATTCTCTAGACTGCGGCAGTGTATCGCACACTCACAATTGTTCACTGGACTGTAGTTTATATAATTGAGTGAAAAAATATTCTCTAGACTGCGGCCAGTGTATCGCACACCTCACAATTGTTCACTGGACTGTAGTTTATATAATTGAGTGAAAAAAATTATTCTCTAGACTGCGGCAGTGTATCACACACCTCACAATTGTTCACTGGACTGTAGTTTATATAATTGAGTGAAAAAATTATTCTCTAGACTGCGGCAAGTGTATCGCACACCTCACAATTGTTCACTGGACTGTAGTTTATATAATTGAGTGAAAAAAATATTCTCTAGACTGCGGCTAGTGTATCGCACACCTCACAATTGTTCACTGGACTGTAGTTTATATAATTGAGTGAAAAAAATTATTCTCTAGACTGTGGCTAGTGTATCGCACACCTCACAATTGTTCACTGGACTGTAGTTTATATAATTGAGTGAAAAAAATTATTCTCTAGACTGCGGCTAGTGTATCGCACACCTCACAATTGTTCACTGGACTGTAGTTTATATAATTGAGTGAAAAAAATTATTCTCTAGACTGCGGCAAGTGTATCACACACCTCACAATTGTTCACTGGACTGTAGTTTATATAATTGAGTGAAAAAATTATTCTCTAGACTGCGGCTAGTGTATCGCACACCTCACAATTGTTCACTGGACTGTAGTTTATATAATTGAGTGAAAAAAATTATTCTCTAGACTGCGGCAAGTGTATCGCACACCTCACAATTGTTCACTGGACTGTAGTTTATATAATTGAGTGAAAAAAATTATTCTCTAGACTGCGGCAAGTGTATCGCACACCTCACAATTGTTCACTGGACTGTAGTTTATATAATTGAGTGAAAAAAATTATTCTCTAGACTGCGGCAAGTGTATCGCACACCTCACAATTGTTCACTGGACTGTAGTTTATATAATTGAGTGAAAAAAATTATTCTCTAGACTGTGGCAAGTGTATCGCACACCTCACAATTGTTCACTGGACTGTAGTTTATATAATTGAGTGAAAAAAAATTATTCTCTAGACTGCGGCTAGTGTATCACACACCTCACAATTGTTCACTGGACTGTAGTTTATATAATTGAGTGAAAAAAATTATTCTCTAGACTGCGGCTAGTGTATCACACACCTCACAATTGTTCACTGGACTGTAGTTTATATAATTGAGTGAAAAAAATTATTCTCTAGACTGCGGCAAGTGTATCGCACACCTCACAATTGTTCACTGGACTGTAGTTTATATAATTGAGTGAAAAAAATTATTCTCTAGACTGTGGCTAGTGTATCGCACACCTCACAATTGTTCACTGGACTGTAGTTTATATAATTGAGTGAAAAAAATTATTCTCTAGACTGCGGCTAGTGTATCGCACACCTCACAATTGTTCACTGGACTGTAGTTTATATAATTGAGTGAAAAAAATTATTCTCTAGACTGCGGCTAGTGTATCACACACCTCACAATTGTTCACTGGACTGTAGTTTATATAATTGAGTGAAAAAAATTATTCTCTAGACTGCGGCTAGTGTATCGCACACCTCACAATTGTTCACTGGACTGTAGTTTATATAATTGAGTGAAAAAAATTATTCTCTAGACTGCGGCAAGTGTATCGCACACCTCACAATTGTTCACTGGACTGTAGTTTATATAATTGAGTGAAAAAAATTATTCTCTAGACTGCGGCTAGTGTATCGCACACCTCACAATTGTTCACTGGACTGTAGTTTATATAATTGAGTGAAAAAAAATTATTCTCTAGACTGCGGCTAGTGTATCGCACACCTCACAATTGTTCACTGGACTGTAGTTTATATAATTGAGTGAAAAAAAATTATTCTCTAGACTGCGGCTAGTGTATCGCACACCTCACAATTGTTCACTGGACTGTAGTTTATATAATTGAGTGAAAAAATTATTCTCTAGACTGCGGCTAGTGTATCGCACACCTCACAATTGTTCACTGGACTGTAGTTTATATAATTGAGTGAAAAAAATTATTCTCTAGACTGCGGCAAGTGTATCGCACACCTCACAATTGTTCACTGGACTGTAGTTTATATAATTGAGTGAAAAAAATTATTCTCTAGACTGTGGCTAGTGTATCACACACCTCACAATTGTTCACTGGACTGTAGTTTATATAATTGAGTGAAAAAAGTATTCTCTAGACTGCGGCAAGTGTATCGCACACCTCACAATTGTTCACTGGACTGTAGTTTATATAATTGAGTGAAAAAAAATTATTCTCTAGACTGCGGCTAGTGTATCGCACACCTCACAATTGTTCACTGGACTGTAGTTTATATAATTGAGTGAAAAAAATTATTCTCTAGACTGCGGCTAGTGTATCGCACACCTCACAATTGTTCACTGGACTGTAGTTTATATAATTGAGTGAAAAAAAATTATTCTCTAGACTGCGGCTAGTGTATCGCACACCTCACAATTGTTCACTGGACTGTAGTTTATATAATTGAGTGAAAAAAATTATTCTCTAGACTGCGGCTAGTGTATCGCACACCTCACAATTGTTCACTGGACTGTAGTTTATATAATTGAGTGAAAAAAATTATTCTCTAGACTGCGGCAAGTGTATCGCACACCTCACAATTGTTCACTGGACTGTAGTTTATATAATTGAGTGAAAAAAAATTATTCTCTAGACTGCGGCTAGTGTATCGCACACCTCACAATTGTTCACTGGACTGTAGTTTATATAATTGAGTGAAAAAAATTATTCTATAGACTGCGCTAGTGTATCAGCACACCTCACAATTGTTCACTGGACTGTAGTTTATATAATTGAGTGAAAAAAATTATTCTCTAGACTGCGGCAAGTGTATCACACACCTCACAATTGTTCACTGGACTGTAGTTTATATAATTGAGTGAAAAAACGTATTTTCTATACTGAGGCTACTGTATCGCACACCTCACAATTGTTCACTGGACTGTAGTTTATATAATTGAGTGAAAAAAATTATTCTCTAGACTGCGGCTAGTGTATCGCACACCTCACAATTGTTCACTGGACTGTAGTTTATATAATTGAGTGAAAAAAATTATTCTATAGACTGCGACTAGTGTATCGCACACCTCACAATTGTTCACTGGACTGTAGTTTTATATAATTGAGTGAAAAAACGTATTTCTATAGACTGCGCTAGCTGTAATCACACACCTCACAATTGTTCACTGGACTGTAGTTTAATAATTGAGTGAAAAAAATTATTCTCTAGACTGCGGCAAGTGTATCGCACACCTCACAATTGTTCACTGGACTGTAGTTTATATAATTGAGTGAAAAAAATTATTCTCTAGACTGCGGCTAGTGTATCAGCACACCTCACAATTGTTCACTGGACTGTAGTTTATATAATTGAGTGAAAAAAATTATTCTCTAGACTGCGGCTAGTGTATCACACACCTCACAATTGTTCACTGGACTGTAAGTTTATATAATTGAGTGAAAAAATTATTCTCTAGACTGCGGCAAGTGTATCGCACACCTCACAATTGTTCACTGGACTGTAGTTTATATAATTGAGTGAAAAAATTATTCTCTAGACTGCGGCAAGTGTATCGCACACCTCACAATTGTTCACTGGACTGTAGTTTATATAATTGAGTGAAAAAAATATTCTCTAGACTGCGGCAAGTGTATCAGCACACCTCACAATTGTTCACTGGACTGTAGTTTATATAATTGAGTGAAAAAAATTATTCTCTAGACTGCGGCAAGTGTATCGCACACCTCACAATTGTTCACTGGACTGTAGTTTATATAATTGAGTGAAAAAATTATTCTCTAGACTGCGGCTAGTGTATCGCACACCTCACAATTGTTCACTGGACTGTAGTTTATATAATTGAGTGAAAAAAATTATTCTCTAGACTGCGGCTAGTGTATCGCACACCTCACAATTGTTCACTGGACTGTAGTTTATATAATTGAGTGAAAAAAATTATTCTCTAGACTGCGGCAAGTGTATCGCACACCTCACAATTGTTCACTGGACTGTAGTTTATATAATTGAGTGAAAAAAAATTATTCTCTAGACTGCGGCTAGTGTATCAGCACACCTCACAATTGTTCACTGGACTGTAGTTTATATAATTGAGTGAAAAAAATTATTCTCTAGACTGCGGCTAGTGTATCGCACACCTCACAATTGTTCACTGGACTGTAGTTTATATAATTGAGTGAAAAAAATTATTCTCTAGACTGCGGCAAGTGTATCGCACACCTCACAATTGTTCACTGGACTGTAGTTTATATAATTGAGTGAAAAAATTATTCTCTAGACTGCGGCTAGTGTATCGCACACCTCACAATTGTTCACTGGACTGTAGTTTATATAATTGAGTGAAAAAAAATTATTCTCTAGACTGCGGCTAGTGTATCGCACACCTCACAATTGTTCACTGGACTGTAGTTTATATAATTGAGTGAAAAAAATTATTCTCTAGACTGTGGCTAGTGTATCGCACACCTCACAATTGTTCACTGGACTGTAGTTTATATAATTGAGTGAAAAAAATTATTCTCTAGACTGCGGCTAGTGTATCGCACACCTCACAATTGTTCACTGGACTGTAGTTTATATAATTGAGTGAAAAAAATTATTCTCTAGACTGCGGCTAGTGTATCGCACACCTCACAATTGTTCACTGGACTGTAGTTTATATAATTGAGTGAAAAAAATTATTCTCTAGACTGCGGCTAGTGTATCGCACACCTCACAATTGTTCACTGGACTGTAGTTTATATAATTGAGTGAAAAAAATTATTCTCTAGACTGCGGCAAGTGTATCGCACACCTCACAATTGTTCACTGGACTGTAGTTTATATAATTGAGTGAAAAAAATTATTCTCTAGACTGCGGCTAGTGTATCGCACACCTCACAATTGTTCACTGGACTGTAGTTTATATAATTGAGTGAAAAAAATTATTCTCTAGACTGCGGCAAGTGTATCGCACACCTCACAATTGTTCACTGGACTGTAGTTTATATAATTGAGTGAAAAAAATTATTCTCTAGACTGCGGCTAGTGTATCGCACACCTCACAATTGTTCACTGGACTGTAGTTTATATAATTGAGTGAAAAAAATTATTCTCTAGACTGCGGCAAGTGTATCGCACACCTCACAATTGTTCACTGGACTGTAGTTTATATAATTGAGTGAAAAAAATTATTCTCTAGACTGCGGCTAGTGTATCGCACACCTCACAATTGTTCACTGGACTGTAGTTTATATAATTGAGTGAAAAAAATTATTCTCTAGACTGCGGCTAGTGTATCGCACACCTCACAATTGTTCACTGGACTGTAGTTTATATAATTGAGTGAAAAAAATTATTCTCTAGACTGCGGCTAGTGTATCGCACACCTCACAATTGTTCACTGGACTGTAGTTTATATAATTGAGTGAAAAAAATTATTCTCTAGACTGCGGCAAGTGTATCGCACACCTCACAATTGTTCACTGGACTGTAGTTTATATAATTGAGTGAAAAAAATTATTCTCTAGACTGCGGCTAGTGTATCGCACACCTCACAATTGTTCACTGGACTGTAGTTTATATAATTGAGTGAAAAAAAATTATTCTCTAGACTGCGGCTAGTGTATCGCACACCTCACAATTGTTCACTGGACTGTAGTTTATATAATTGAGTGAAAAAAATTATTCTCTAGACTGCGGCTAGTGTATCGCACACCTCACAATTGTTCACTGGACTGTAGTTTATATAATTGAGTGAAAAAAATTATCTCTTAGACTGCGGCTAGCTGTATCAGCACACCTCACAATTGTTCACTGGACTGTAGTTATATAATTGAGTGAAAAAAAATTATTCTCTAGACTGCGGCTAAGTGTATCGCAACACTCAACAATTGTTCACTGGACTGTAGTTTATATAATTGAGTGAAAAAAATTATTCTCTAGACTGCGGCAAGTGTATCGCACACCTCACAATTGTTCACATGGACTGTAGTTTATATAATTGAGTGAAAAAAAATATTCTCTAGACTGCGGCTAGTGTATCACACACCTCACAATTGTTCACTGACTGTAGTTTATATAATTGAGTGAAAAAAAAATTATTCTCTAGACTGCGGCTAGTGTATCGCACACCTCACAATTGTTCACTGGACTATAGTTTAATAATTGAGTGAAAAAAATTATTCTCTAGACTGCGGCAAGTGTATCGCACACCTCACAATTGTTCACTGGACTGTAGTTTATATAATTGAGTGAAAAAAATTATTCTCTAGACTGCGGCAAGTGTATCGCACACCTCACAATTGTTCACTGGACTGTAGTTTATATAATTGAGTGAAAAAAATTATTCTCTAGACTGCGGCTAGTGTATCGCACACCTCACAATTGTTCACTGGACTGTAGTTTATATAATTGAGTGAAAAAAATTATTCTCTAGACTGCGGCAAGTGTATCGCACACCTCACAATTGTTCACTGGACTGTAGTTTATATAATTGAGTGAAAAAAAATTATTCTCTAGACTGCAGCTAGTGTATCGCACACCTCACAATTGTTCACTGGACTGTAGTTTATATAATTGAGTGAAAAAAAATTATTCTCTAGACTGCGGCTAGTGTATCGCACACCTCACAATTGTTCACTGGACTGTAGTTTATATAATTGAGTGAAAAAAATTATTCTCTAGACTGCGGCTAGTGTATCGCACACCTCACAATTGTTCACTGGACTGTAGTTTATATAATTGAGTGAAAAAAATTATTTTCTAGACTGCGGCTAGTGTATCAGCACACCTCACAATTGTTCACTGGACTGTAGTTTATATAATTGAGTGAAAAAAATTATTCTCTAGACTGCGGCAAGTGTATCGCACACCTCACAATTGTTCACTGGACTGTAGTTTATATAATTGAGTGAAAAAAATTATTCTCTAGACTGCGGCTAGTGTATCACACACCTCACAATTGTTCACTGGACTGTAGTTTATATAATTGAGTGAAAAAAATTATTCTCTAGACTGCGGCAAGTGTATCGCACACCTCACAATTGTTCACTGGACTGTAGTTTATATAATTGAGTGAAAAAAATTATTCTCTAGACTGCGGCTAGTGTATCGCACACCTCACAATTGTTCACTGGACTGTAGTTTATATAATTGAGTGAAAAAAATTATTCTCTAGACTGCGGCAAGTGTATCGCACACCTCACAATTGTTCACTGGACTGTAGTTTATATAATTGAGTGAAAAAAATTATTCTCTAGACTGCGGCTAGTGTATCGCACACCTCACAATTGTTCACTGGACTGTAGTTTATATAATTGAGTGAAAAAAATTATTCTCTAGACTGCGGCTAGTGTATCGCACACCTCACAATTGTTCACTGGACTGTAGTTTATATAATTGAGTGAAAAAAATTATTCTCTAGACTGATGCTAGTGTATCGCACACCTCACAATTGTTCACTGGACTGTAGTTTATATAATTGAGTGAAAAAAATTATTCTCTAGACTGCGGCAAGTGTATCGCACACCTCACAATTGTTCACTGGACTGTAGTTTATATAATTGAGTGAAAAAAAATTATTCTCTAGACTGTGGCTAGTGTATCACACACCTCACAATTGTTCACTGGACTGTAGTTTATATAATTGAGTGAAAAAATTATTCTCTAGACTGCGGCAAGTGTATCGCACACCTCACAATTGTTCACTGGACTGTAGTTTATATAATTGAGTGAAAAAAATGATTCTCTAGACTGCGGCTAGTGTATCGCACACCTCACAATTGTTCACTGGACTGTAGTTTATTTAATTGAGTGAAAAAAATTATTCTCTAGACTGCAGCTAGTGTATCACACAACTCACAATTGTTCACTGGACTGTAGTTTATATAATTGAGTGAAAAAAATTATTCTCTAGACTGCGGCTAGTGTATTACACACCTCACAATTGTTCACTGGACTGTAGTTTATATAATTGAGTGAAAAAAACTTATTCTCTAGACTGTGGCAAGTGTATCGCACTCCTCACAATTGTTCACTGGACTGTAATTTATATAATTGAGTGAAAAAAAATATTCTCTAGACTGCGGCTAGTGTATCGCACACCTCACAATTGTTCACTGGACTGTATTTTATATAATTGAGTAAAAAACATATTTTATAGAATGACGCTGCTGTACAGCACACCTCACAATTGTTCACTGGACTGTAGTTTATATAATTGAGTGAAAAAAATTATTCTCTAGACTGCGGCAAGTGTATCGCACACCTCACAATTGTTCACTGGACTGTAATTTATATAATTGAGTGAAAAAAATTATTTTATAGACTGACACTGCTGTACAGCACACCTCACAATTGTTCACTGGACTGTAGTTTATATAATTGAGTGAAAAAAATTATTCTCTAGACTGCGGCTAGTGTATCGCACACCTCACAATTGTTCACTTTACTGTAGTTTATATAATTGAGTGAAAAAACGTATTTTATAGACTGATGCTGCTGTACAGCACACCTCACAATTGTTCACTGGACTGTAGTTTATATAATTGAGTGAAAAAAATTATTCTCTAGACTGCGGCAAGTGTATCGCACACCTCACAATTGTTCACTGGACTGTAGTTTATATAATTGAGTGAAAAAAAATTATTTTATAGACTGACGCTGCTGTACAGCACACCTCACAATTGTTCACTTTACTGTAGTTTATATAATTGAGTGAAAAAACGTATTTTATAGACTGATGCTGCTGTACATCACACCTCACAATTGTTCACTGGACTGTAGTTTATATAATTGAGTGAAAAAAATTATTCTATAGACTGTGGCAAGTGTATCGCACACCTCACAATTGTTCACTGGACTGTAGTTTATATAATTGAGTGAAAAAAATTATTCTCTAGACTGCGGCAAGTGTATCGCACTCCTCACAATTGTTCACTGGACTGTAGTTTATATAATTGAGTGAAAAAAATTATTCTCTAGACTGAGGCTAGTGTATCACACACCTCACAATTGTTCACTGGACTGTAGTTTATATAATTGAGTGAAAAAAATTATTCTCTAAAATGCGGCAAGTGTATCGCACACCTCACAATTGTTCACTGGACTGTAGTTTATATAACTGAGTGAAAAAAATTATTCTCTAGACTGCGGCTAGTGTATTGCACACCTCACAATTGTTCACTGGACTGTAGTTTATATAATTGAGGGAAAAAAATTATTCTCTAGACTGCGACAAGTGTATCGCACACCGCACAATTGTTCACTGGACTGTAGGTTATTTAATTGAGTAAAAAAACTTATTTTATAGACTGACGCTGCTGTACAGCACACCTCACAATTGTTCACTGGACTGTAGTTTATATAAGTTAGTGAAAAAAATTATTCTCTAGACTGCGGCTAGTGTATCTCACACCTCACAATTGTTCACTGGACTGTAGTTTATATAATTGAGTGAAAAAAATTATTCTCTAGACTGCGGCAAGTGTATCGCACTCCTCACAATTGTTCACTGGACTGTAGTTTATGTAATTGAGTGAAAAAAATTATTCTCTAGACTGCAGCAAGTGTATCGCACACCTCACAATTGTTCACTGGACTGTAGTTTATATAATTGAGTGAAAAAAACGTATTTTATAGACTGACGCTGCTGTACAGCACACCTCACAATTTTTCACTGGACTGTAGTTTATATAATTGAGTGAAAAAAATTATTCTCTAGACAGCGGCAAGTGTATCGCACACCTCTCAATTGTTTACTGGACTGTAGGTTATATAATTGAGTGAAGAAAACGTATTTAATAGACTGACGCTGCTGTTCAGCACACCTCACAATTGTTCACTGGACTGTAGTTTATATAATTGAGTGAAAAAAATTATTCTCTAGACTGCGGCTAGTGTATCGCACACCTCACAATTGTTCACTGGACTGTAGTTTATATAATTGAGTGAAAAAAAAATTATTCTCTAGACTGCGACAAGTGTATTGCACACCTCACAATTGTTCACTGGACTGTAGTTTATATAATTGAGTGAAAAAAACATATTTTATAGACTGACGCTGCTGTACAGCACACCTCACAATTGTTCACTGGACTGTAGTTTATATAACTGAGTGACAAAACGTATTCTCTAGACTGCACTACAGATCCCAGCAATCCAAGGTAAAGGAGCAGCCAAAATAAGTACTGAGAGGGCTTTGGGCAATTTCATTGGGGTTTGTGTGGACCATGTGCTGTCCCCTTTCTGCCACCAGTGCACAGTGTGCAGCCAAGATGGCGGTAGCTGCACTACAAGTCCCAGCCAGCAGCCGAGAGGTAGCCAAAAAAAATGTTGTTGTAGCCCTTAGAAGGAGCGTTGGTTTCTTTGTGGGTGATTCCTGCCTAAACAACAACTAAATTCAGGCCCTAACACTCTCCCTGACAGACGGCAGCTCTATCCCTAATCTCATGCAGATGGCGTATGTCGCGAGCAGCGCGGGACCAGATTCTTATATTCCCAGGTCATCAGATCTGGCCAGCCAATCCCTGCTATCGACTTGTAGGGGCCCGACTTGATGCTAGGAGGTACCATAGATTCTCCTGCATGTTGATTGGCTTAAAAAAGGCGGCTAACATGCAGAAAGAGGAAGTTGCCATTTCCTCGAGGATCGCGATATGCTCGTCCGAGTAGCGAGCATATGCGAATACCCTAATGCTCGAACGAGCACCAAGCTCGGATGAGCATGTTCGCTAATCTCTAATCTCCCATTTATCTCTAAACTCCTGGAGTGACTGTTCTACTCTAATCTCATCTGCTATATATTCGCTATTTCTCTACTTTATCCGCTACAATCTGATTTTCACATCCTACATTCTACCGAAACTGCCCTGCACCACAGTGACCAATGACCTCCTGGTAGCTAAATGCAATTGAGACTGCTCTTTACTAATTCTCCTCAATCTCTCTGCAGCATTCAACACTGTAGAACACCATCTACTCCTTCTACAGTCTATTGGCCTTAACCCTTTAACCCCCGGAGGTTTTTTTTGTTTTTCTGTTTTTGTTTTGCACTCCCTGCCTTCACACAGCCATAACTTTATTATTTTTCTGTTCACATAGCTGTATGCGGGCTTGTTTTTTGAGGGACAAGTTGTACTTTCCAACGCCACCGTTTAATATTGCATATGCTGTAGTGGAAAGCAGGAAAAAAATTCCAAATCAGGTGAAATTGCAAAAAAAAAAAAAAAAGCAATTCTGCCAGAGTTTTACGTTTTTTTTTTTTATTTACGGCGTTCGATGTGCATTAAAACTGAACAATAGTAGAAGAGAAGATAGGATCCTTTCTTTAGGCGCTGTCATCAGACTCAAAACTACACCGTAGTTCATTGATGTAGCATATGTAATTTATTAAAAGAATGTCTACGCGTTTCAGAGGTACGATGCCTCCTTCATCAGGACAATAATATTCAACAATACAATCAGCAGTGCATTTTAAAATGCCATTTTGCCGCCAGAAAGAGCAGGAGGAGTGGAATTGGGCGTGTGTAGGTTGATTGACAGTATCTGTCAAACATAATATTAAATGGAATCCCAGTATATATGTATAATAATAATAATAATAATAATAATAATAGTAATAATAATAATATCAGGGGAAATAGAGTAAGATAAAAACAAGATTTATCAGAGATTAAGTAGAAAAATTTTTTGGCCATATTTTGACCCCTATAACTTTTTCGTATTTATGTGTACGGAGCTGTATGGGGACTCATTTTTTGAGCGGCGATCTGAACTTTTCATTTATACCATTCTGGGATGTGTATGACTTTTTTGATCACTTTTTATTTATTTTTTTTTTTAGAAAATAAAGCGACCAAAAATGTCGAATCGGCCATTTTGACGCTTTTTTCAGTTTCGCTGTTTTCCGTATGGGAATTTAAAAAAAAAATACTTCTGTAGTATGGGTGTTTTCACACATGGCGATACCCATGATGTGTATTTTTTAATTTTTTTAGTACTTTTATTTTTATTTTGGGGAAAGGGGGTTGATTTGAATTTTTATATTTTTTTATGTTTTTTTATTTTTAAAAACTTTAATTAATTATTTTACACTTTTTTATAGTTCCCATAACAAGCAATCATCTCATTGCTGATATCATAGACTCCAATGCACTTGCATTGGAGTCTATGATGAATTTGCTAGTTTCCTATGGACCCCTATAACAGGCAAGGGCTCCATAGGAAATATTATGCAGCAGTGTCCTGCCATTCTCAAAGGCATGGGCTGCTGCATACATGCTCCGGCTCCTCCAATCACCACATGGGGGAGCCGGATGTGACCACCTACAAATATTGGCCACCAACCAGGTGCCGTAGTGTGAACGAAAGCATAAATGACTACACCTATAATTAAATTCACACTACAATACAATTCACTTTATTAAATAAAAATCTAAATCAAACAAAAATGACAATGACAACAATGTAAAGCATAGAAGGAGGAACAAACAAGGAAAGATGCCACCGCATCACAGCCATGTAAAAAACATGTAACTGTGCACATCCAAAAATATATACAGTATATGTTTTAAGGGCAAAGGCACAAGATGTCAAGGAAGATAAAAGGCAATATGCCAACAGGAGACTTGAGCAAAGGAGAATAGTCTCCTATATACAAAGAAAGATAAAGAACAGCACAGTGCCCAAGCAGAACAAGAAAAAGTCACAGAAAGCATGTAACACGAACCACGTGCGACGGCGTCCTCCTCCCAATGCCATTTCGCCTGAAAGACTTCTTCCGGGGAAAGAGAACAAGAGTACTAGTTCACTCCCCTTTATATCAATGAATCCAGCTGCTATGAATTACCTAATTGCCGGGGTTGCAAAAGTGCCTCACGCTAAGACCAGAACCAGGTTTGTATTGGGCGGATACACTCAGATGCATCGCAGCCAAAGCGAGTCTTGGTCTGCGGTGTGCATCAAGAGGCATATAACATAGACTTGCATTCCACCCTGGAACACATCGGATGAGCACCACAAGCCAGTAACCATGCGCTCCAGAAGTGGAACGCAATAGACCAATTGGACATAGTGACATATACATATATAAAGAATATAGCTAAAGAATAAATAATACTAATAGAAGACAATGTGAGCATGATAGCAGGATACATGGACGTACAATAATTGTGAAGAACTACCAATCGATATGATAAAAAGAAAATCAAAATAATCATGATAATTATCAATGAGTAAAATACAATAAATGCAAATATAATTGATGTTTGACAGTGAAAATATGAATCAACATGATGATAGTGTACTCAAAAATATAAATAAATATGGCTAATCAGAATAGTGTGAAAAAATAAAAAAAAATGGGGGAGCCGGAGCAACACCGGAAGTGCGTGCTTCTGGTGTTTTAAGCTCTCGGTTGCCGTGGTCACGATTGACCATGGCATCCCAGGGGTTAAATGTCCGTGATCGGCAATACTGCCGGTTGCAGACATCAACCGCGGGTGTCTGCTATATGAATCAGCAGTCCACCCGCGGCTATGGCGTCCACTGTGCTCAGGAGCGGGCACCATGTTTAAAGACCCGTCCAGCGCTGTACTAGTACGATGCTGGACGGGAAGGGGTTAAGGACATTGATTACTCTTGGTTTTCTTCCTATCTCTCTGGCGGCTCTACCTCCCTCCTCTCCCGCTTGCTATTGGGGTTCCTCAGGGTTCAGTCCTAGTTCCTCTACTCTTTTCTTTCTACATAACCCCTATTGAAACATGAATCACAGTTCTGGTTAATCTCAGACCAGATCGACCAATAATTATTGGTACTGTAGTTACAAGTCAATCACAGAAAATACAATTCGAAAAACTTTGCCTTTATTATATTATATTAAAAAAGAACTGGCACTGTACAAAACAATACAAATACAAGGAAACAATTAAAGATAGTTTCTGGTGCAATAGAGAAGGGATTGCTCGTCTACAGAGAGGGGAGGGAAGCATCTGATGTAAAAGTGCTCTCCCTAATTAAACTCTATTCTGGTACATCCTGCCTAAGACAGAATAGCCGCCCTGACAGGGGTGATCCCGTACCAGGAACCTCCTAGAGTCCCTAATGAGGCCCTAGTACAAGAAAGACCACACCAGTGAGTGAAAATAAGTTACAAAAAAACAATAAAACAATCTACTATTGTTCAGAGCTGGTCAAAGTAGTACAGCAATTAACAAATTGGATATCCGGAACCATGATGGATAAACGATTCCTACATAAAACCAGAGTCCCAACGCGTTTCACCTCTCTTATGGGGATCATCAGGGGACTAAGAGAACCAGAAAACCAATCTTGAGACCAGTGACAATACACTGCTAAACTACAAAAAAGGACCTGACAGACAGCAGGTCTTTTAGTCATTCACTAAATACTCACAAGGTGTCACAAAGATAATTACAGTCACGTATCTTTTGCTGGTGAATGCAGTAGATAAATAGCTGTTGTTTGAAGTATCAACAATATGTAAGTAACAAACAACAGTAAATCAATGTATAGTATAAGTCCATATGGTCACAACGTAGATGAATCATGCCCAATTGCAGATAACCAAAATAGTACTGCAGGAGAGATATATTTGGCGGGTAAATAGTCATAAGATGTATCAAAGAGGCTAGTAAGTATATGACAGCAATAATGCTTTATCTGAGCTTCTTTAGAGAGCTGGACTATACAGGTGATATTAATATAACCTGTAAGGGCAGAATGAAACACATAGCACAATATAAACAATGACTGTATGTCAATAGATAATGGCAGTTGGCGATATACAGCAAATGTGCATGCCCAGCAAACATATAAGGAAGCCCACCAGATTAGATGATCCACAATTTCAGTGGGAAATAGTCATAATACTTGCGTTCTGCCCCGCCAAGTAACGACGGGGTGACCTGATGCGTAGATGATTCATCGGACCAGCATGTGCTGCTGTGTGAGATGAATGGTGCCGCTCTTACCTAGTAACTTCCGCTTTATAAAGCGTCCAGACCGGACGCACCACGTGACTGATTGTAGGCATGTGTATATCCAACACGTGCAGAAAGCCGGAAAGAGCCGGTCACATGATATGTCATGTGATAGCGATCTAGGTCACATGGGCAGATCAATGCAACCCTGGCAACTAGGTAAACAATACAACTGCAGCGTAATAGCGCACTTAAGGTATCAAAATAACCATATGGAAAGCTTCTATTGCTGCAAAGAAAGGTTAACTAAGTCAATCCCTTGAAATAGAATATGCCAGTATTAAAGAAATAAGGAGCCTATAGGGGATGGCTATTCCCCCAGTAAAATAATTGATGATTTAAAGATAGATGATATGAGGACCCCAAATAGATAAATAGTAAGTATGGCTGATTAATCACTATTTAAATAAAGCACGCAAATTCTATTGCCTCATTGAGGCCAATAGGTGTAATTGTTTTTAAGACATAAATCCAACGGAATTCCTTTTGTCTCAAGAGTTTGTCGATATCCCCCTCTCTCATTGAGGGTTTGACCACTTCAATGACCCCAAAGTCCACCCTACTCTGTTGATCCCTATGTTAGGCATGAACGTGTCTAGCCAGGGGTTTGTCCCGATTGTTCCTAATAGCCCCCACGTGTTCTAAAATGCATCTCTTAAAGGCTTGACACATTTTGCCAATGTATCGTAAACCACACGAGCATTGAGCCAAGTAGATGACTCCTGTGGTGTTACAGTTAGCAAATTCTCTGTACATATATGTTTTGGTCCCTGTACTATTAGTAAAACTGTCACCCATTCTGATGTACCTACAGGCCTTACAATGCCACATCTAAATGTTCCTTTTTTTCTTGTTTGTAACCAGGTGTTCTTTTGAGGAGGTTCAAAGTGGCTTTTAACTAGTGTGTCTCGGAGACTACGACCTCTCCGAAAAGTGATCATAGGTTGTTTCGGGATTACCTTGCTCAGATCAGGGTCCAGTTGTAATAGCGACCAATATCGTTCAAGTATCTCTCTTACTGCCTTTGCCCCTGTATCATATGTACCAACCACCCGTATTAAGTTCTGAGACTCCTGGGTACGTGGTTGTAACAAAACGGCACATTCTCTTGATCTTGCTCCAGTCCATGCCTTAAGTAGGGGATTAGAAGGATACCCCCTTATCTTAAAGCGAGAAAAGAGACTCGCAGCTTCCCGTTCAAAATCTTGGTTGCTGGAACAGTTCCTCTATACCCTAAGGAATTGTCCCTTAGGGACAATAGGCCTCTTTTAAGGGGCAACGGATAGAAACTGTTCCAGCAGAGAAGACTATTAGATGCGGTTTTCTTCCTAAAGAGGGTGGTCTCCACTTGATTATTTTCACCCCGCTTAATGAGGACATCTAGAAAGGCAATAGAGTCCCTTGCAATTTCATAGGTAAAGTGTAATCCTATGTGGTTCTTATTCAGCCTAACCATGAACTCCCTAAATTCGGGTACCGTACCATACCATAACAAGAAGATGTAATCTATGAAGCGGACCCAAAGGATTATTGAGTCTGTCCATAGAGAGTATGATTTTGAAAAAACAATGGTGTCCTCCCACCAGCCCAGGAGCAAGTTGGCATACATGGGCGCACAGGGGCTACCCATTGCGGAGACGAGCAATCCCTTCTCTATTGCACCAGAAACTATCTTTAATTGTTTCTTTGTTTTGTATTGTTTTGTACAGTGCCAGTTTTTTTTTAATATAATATAATAAAGGCAAAGTTTTTAGAATGGTATTTTCTACATAGCCACTTTAGGACAGACTATCAGCAGATCTAGTCTCCAGTACCATCTTTATGCAGATGACACCCAACTATATACTTTTTCCCATTACAATCACCCCTGCTGTACTACAGAACACCAGTAACTGCCTATCCATTGTCTCCAACATCATGTCTTCTCTCTATCTGAAAATGAATCTTTCAAAAACGGAGCTACTTATGTTTTCTTCATGTACCAATCTACTAAACCTGAGATCTCATATTGGTGTGTGGCACTATCATCACGCCTAGGCAGCATGCCTGTTGTCTCTGTTTTATGTTTGACAGTTTATCCAATATATTCAATCTCTTGCCCACTCATGCCACTTTCACCTCAAAAACATTTCTAGAATATGCCCCTTTATTACTGTGGAAACAACAAAAACTCTCATTCTTGCCCTGATCTATTCATTCCCATCTTGATTACTGTAACTCATTACTAATTGGCCTCCCCTCACCAGATCCCCCCCCCAAAAAAAAAACCAAAAAAAAATCTGAATGCAGCAGCCAGGCTCATCTATCTATCTAGCTGCTACTCTGATGTCTCTACCCTATGCCAGTCATTGCACTGATTGCCCATACAGTATAGGATTTAACTTAAAGTCCTCACTCTTACCCATAAACCTTTTCACAGTGCCATACCCCCTATATCTCCTCCCTCATCTCTGTCTTCATTCCTACCTCTGCCTTCCGTTCAGCCAATGACTTACAACTAACATTCACCATAATCTAGAACCTTTCACTATCCAACTCCAAGAATTCTCTCGAGCTGCACCAGTTCTCTGGAATGTCCTACCCCAAACAATTAGGTTAATTCACAATATCTACAGTTTTAGGTGTTCCCTATAAACATATCTTTTTAGGTTAGCCTACAGTATCTTATCCCCTGATCAAACCCTTCTCCATTCACCACCCTCCCTCCTTCAGTATTATTTTGCTGAACATGATTTATCAGCATCCACCATGCTCCATGCACTTAGAGGCACTACCAATATCAGCTGATAACTGGCTTATGCACCCCTATATCTACTCCCCTACTCTGTAAAGATAGCTGGACCATTGTACAAAACAAGCACTTCTATATTTTGTCTCACTCCCATCTCCTTATATATTGCAAGCTCTTGTGAGCAGGGCCCTCATTTCTCTTGTTTTAATTGTTGACCTGTTTGCTGCTACATTATTTATGACTGTTTGGACTTGAACTCCCCATTTTTAAAGCGCTGCGGAATATGTTGGTGCTATATAAAGATTATCATTAAAGGAAAATGTACAATGCAAAATATAATTTTAAATCTTAGAAACATCTTAACTGTAAAAACCATTCAAATTGTCAGATGCAAATAAATTTGACAGCTTTTTGAATTAATAATTGCTATTATGACTTGTCAACATGATTTTTGAAACATTTACAATATTACAAATGTAATTACCTTTGAGTGTTGACTTTGCTATTTAAAGTTTGAAATAATTGCTTCTATTCTAGACCAGACCATAGCCTAACAATATGTTCAAAAGTGCATTGGGAATGAACAGAATAAAAACAGTTCTTTTTTTTTAAATGTGAAATTATCAAATATATAAGTTTTCACTTGTTATTAGAGATGCCCTGGACATATGGCCCAAGATTTAAGTAGGTGATGTTTAATTCATGGGGATTTACAGCCATATGTTTCAGATCTTCGGTTTACAAAATCTGAAACCACATAATGCTTATTCTTAAAATAAAGCCCATATGTCAACATTTTCGATAGAAAAACACACATTTATATGATGTTTATGTGACCTTTGACACAAAACCTTAAGTAAGGATTTTGAAGTTCAGCATTCTGATTGTGTGTGTGTTCCTCATGGATAAATTTTGTCTTACTATTAAAGCAAACAATCTTGAAAGATCACAAGAAAACATTTAAATGAGGATCTGTTTATTAATCAGCAAAATGATTAATATAGGTATTAGAGCTAAGTGAATTTCTTGAAATTCATTTTGAGATCGATTCTAATGATACAGTCCACAGATTTGATTTCAGAACAAATACATTTGAGCCAAATAAATGCTCAAATTTCCCTGAAAAGTTGTGTATGACACTTTAAGGTCTAGTAGGATTACATCTAACCCCTGTCAAACTCTTAAAAGGGGTTATCCAGGATAGGTCATCAGTATCAGATCTGCGGGGGCACAACAACCCGGATCACCGTCAAACAGCTGCTATAAGAGGCCTTAAGCAACACATCTTCCTAGGGCAGTGATAACGCTGTACATCAGCCACATGGCCTAGTAGCAGTTCAGCTCCATTGAAGTCAATGGGGCTGAGCTGCAATTCCAAGCACTTCTACTATACAATATATGGCACTATCCTTGGAAAGCTGCTGGGAGCCTGCATTTCTCACCAGAGCTCCGGTAAGCTCAGAGGTTCTCTGAAACAGCTGATCGGCGGAGGTGCCAGGACTTGGACCCCCACTGATATGATAATGATGACATATCCTGAGGATAAATTCTCATTATAATTTCCAGGATAAACCCTTTAATGCCAAGATAGCATTAGTAATATGAAAGTGACAGCAACATCCATGGCTATAGGTAAATGCATGGTAGCCCTTTGTAACAAACAGCCTCCATTTTGAGAGATTTTTCCAAATTGAATTGAGAATTTGATTAGTTTAGAATAGATTCTGCTCAGTACTGTCCAAAAGTTTTATGCCAGTGTGTAAGAATGCTGCTGCAAGAATATTTTCAAAAACAGAAGTATTAATAGTTTATCTTTTATCAATTAACAAATGTAAATGATGGGGATAACCAAAAGAGAAATCTAAATTTGCCTTCAAAATAGCATCAATGCTTCAAAGTACACTTGCACACAGTTTGTGAAGGAACTCGGCAGGGGGGATGTTTCAAGCTTCTTGGAGAACTAACCACATGTTCCGTGGATGTACGTATGCTGACTCAAATCCTTTTGTCTTTTTGTAATTCCAGACAGACTCGATGATGTAGATATCAGAGCTCTATGGGGGCTATAGCATCACTTCCAGGACTCCCTGAATGTATTTACACTAAATATAGTTTACACAACCTCTGTGACACCAATATGCCTTTAAATGTCCATATAGAAAGGGGTTACCTATATTAGATGACCCATTTAATAGTTGAATAAAATGTAAAAGTCTCTGTATAAAAATATTATGTTTTACTTGGATCTGTTATTATATTTTAAGTAAATTAGCTACGGTATATATTTGTTTTTAAGATAATCCTGTAGTATTAACCCACATATTTTCTGATGCTTCCTGTTCCTGTATGTACAATCAAACTCAATGTAAGGGGTATACTTACAGTACAGTTAAGACTAAGGGCTTGAATTAAATAAAATGGTCCATAAATGTGTAAAATGTAAGGAACAAGAATTCAAATGCAATCTCTTTTTTTTTAAATCATAAAGCCATATTTGCCCAGCATAAAAAAATCCTAGCCATAAACTAGCCATAAACTGATTATGGCTAGGAACAGTTACTTGATATGAATACCTGGGCTTTACAACCCATATAGTCAATGAAGGGAGAGGGGGGATTTATCATGAGGGTAATAATTGAAGTCAGTTTTGCTTGAGTCTGTGTTGGTGTACTTTATGCCACATTTATCAAATTTTGCACATTGTTTGATAAATTTGTCTTGTCTTTAAACCCAACACTTTTGTCTATAAAAGCTATTCTAGTTTTCCTACCTCACTCTCCTACCATCATAGTACAGTAGAAAGAAAATAAATCATATGCAGGAGTGGGCTGACCATAGACCCTACAGGGAAATTTCCCAGTGGGCCTATGTCCAGAGGGACGGCCAAGCCTTCCTCATAGCCGTCAGCTAGGTATATAAAGATTTGATGGTCTCAGCATTAATTAATTTAGGAGCATCAGGCACTCATGCATCTGGCCAGTTGCCGCAGGTGCCCTTCTGAATTCAACTTTATTGCCATGCTCAGGATGATGATACAATTTTATACTGTGGAGTAGACAACGGTATTTTGTTCTGCACTGTGGTATTGCTGGCCCGGCCTACTTCTGTTGTTTCATCTTTTGTCAATTTGGACCCACCTACAACATGGGGCCAGCTTTAGTTTTTTTTTTGCAGGGCCACTTTCTGTTCCCAGTCTGCCCTTGATCATATGGCTTTTTTATAGTACACTTTAACAAAAAAGAATATATAGTCCACTAGCATGAGTTCTTATACTATAAAACCTTCAAGAAAATGCAACTATTAGAATATAGCCTTAGAAGTCAGCAAGCAATAAAATAATCTGACAAAATTTTATATATATATATATATAATCTTCAGCTAGCGTATGAAATGAAATTCACATAGTTTCCATGATATGTTATTGTTTTTAATATCCACCTCTGATCTTATTTTACACATGGCTGGTAACATTTTAATATTGTTTTCTTGTATCTTCATTTATTGCACATATGCAGCACCTGTATTTTACCCCTGGACGGTCGAGAATTTGGCTGCCTAGAAAATAAAAAGCATTCATCACTGGACATCCAGATCAAATTTAACTTGCCATAGTAACATTATTATTATTATTTTTTTTTCATATAAATTCTTTTGCAACGCTTATTAAATTTTCTTGCCTAGCAAGATATTTCTGTCTATTGTAACATGTTTAAAAATACTCTGCTATGATAGGCAGTACTTTGAAAGATACATTTAAAATAAAACTCTAATTTTCAAATGTGGACTACAGTAATCCGTTGCTTTAGAAATGAATTGTTTACTATTCATTAGGTAAAAACTGAATTTTGTCTAAGAAATATAAGGCAAGATGTACTAAAGACCAACGTTATAAAATCTCCTGCACGGCCAAAGGATGCACCTAATTTATGACAAGACGCAGGCCTCATCATAAATTAGCGCCCCCCTAAGACAGTCATCTATGGGCTACTCTGAGCTGCTGTAGATTTATCTCTTAATTTGTGCTACAAAAGTAATAAATGTGCCAAGCTTCCCAGCCCCAACTCCTCCCAGAACTCCCCACACCCCCTTTTTGAAAAGTGTAGGGGGTGGCATTTAAACATCACTTGTGACTAACTTTGTCGCAAGTGGTATTTAAAAAGTAGCAATTATGTGTTTGCGACTTTTTTCTGCCATAAAACAGGTGCAGGAGATGATGATTCTCCCCATATAACCTGAAAAATATTCAATTGTCAGGAACCAAACAGTGGATTATTACAGACAATATCAAAATTCCCTAGGATTTTTGAAAAATTGACACTAAAGCTAGAAACAGTATTAGAGGGATTGAGTAGAGTCAAAATTAAAAAGGTTATCTGCAATGGACCTCTTCTCTATTTAATCCTCTTATTCATGAAGAATAAGATGGTTTTGCAGTACAATGTTTGTTAAAAAAAATATTCCTATTCCCTGTGACATCTACTCTACTGATCACTAATGCATGTAAACATTGTATAATGTACAGGTGTACCATCCATTGCACAGACTGTGAGGAGGGTTGGCCATCTATGGAACTGAGCGCTGTTGCAATGTTTACATGCATATTATTGGGTGTTGTGGAGGTGCAAATGGCATAATTTACCAAGAAATAACTAATGCTTACGTTCTAATACTCTGAAGCACACACCTTCAGCTAATGTAATCAGACAGTGGTAGGGTATCATGGACTGATAGTGCTGGTGCAACAGGGAATTAAAAAGTAAAAATGATTATTTTGTATGTACTGTAAAAGTAAAAGAGTTCAATAAAGTCTGAAGAATGTCTTTTTAGGATTCAACTTGAAATCCCTAATGGACTTCCATAAGAAGCTGCTGTCAGCAATTCTGCCAGATCTAATGCAAGAATACAACTTCTTGAAGCTCTATTGTTGTCTTCAAAATGATAAAACCAAGATAGAACCTTGACAGAACCCAGTGTAAGTCAATGGAATTTATCAGAAACCCATTGACTCCATTTATGAGATATCCAGCATAATGCTTCCAATATAAACAGTAGCTAGAGTCTAAAGGTGTATATTACACACACATATTTCTGCCCATAATTAACACTGATTGAAGACATAAAAAGTTGTTTGATGCTTGTTGAATGACCTTTCACACAGGCAGATACATTAATCTATATTTATACCTAACAGGATGAACACCTTCACAAATAACTGCTCAGGATCAAATGTGACCATCCATTTACATCATTCTCGGCAGCACATAGCCTGTTTTCACAATGTAATGTGCTGCCTATAAATTATAGTTTTTAGGTGAACATAAAATAAACAAATTAAAAACAATCACTTACTCATTTCTCAGCTTATTATTGGCCACCTTTACATGTGGCCTTATGAGATTGTTGTTATGAGATCAGTTGGAGCAATGAATAGAACAGGTACATTTCATAATTAAGCATTTCAGAATGGCAAACACTCAAAGATCAAGACATTTGGACATTAAGCAGAAGATTTTGAATGGCTGAAATAATTGTATGCAAAGTAAGTTAGAGATGAGCAAATTGATATTAAATGAATTTCACCAAAAATCGTCCTCCAAACCAATCCAAACTTTTGCAGATTTGCTTCAGATGAATCGCATAGAAATGGCATCCAAGCTCCACTTTACTGTAAAAATTGGCAGGGAAAACAGGAGGGAGCAAAAAGATGGAGGATCACATGATACTGGGAGGAAGTGCGGGAAGAGCGTGCCTTGATTGGCTCAGAGGCTGACAGCATGATCAGCCAATCAGGGGTAAGTTAGAGTTGTGATAGGATGTGTTGTGGCTGTGTTGGTCAAAAAACAATTGCAGACACAAGCCAGTTACTAGGAACACAATATAGGCACTATAGGGAGAGAACATAGAGATATAATTGGAAAGATTTTAGGGTTTTATCAGGGAAAGCTTATCATAGAAAGTGACTGCAAGTTCTGCATTACAGATTCCTGCAAGAATTTCATATGCATCTGTGCAAAAAACAGATTGCCATTTAGTTTTTTCCTAAAACCAGTTTCTATTTACTGTTTGTGATTGGGCACTTCAGTGCATTATACCCATGTTAGTGAACGCTTTGGATATTATGGCAATATTCCATTCACTACCCCTGTTAGTTAATGTGTTGTATATTCAACCAAAAAGAAGAGCGTACCGAAGTACGATGGACGGCACTCACCAGGCTTGTATCTTGTGCGAAGTAAGTTTATTCAGCAGTACTCACAGAATACAGGGTGAGGGGGCGAGCAACACAATGTACATGTAGAGGTCACGGCACAAGATACAAGCCTGGTGAATGCCGTCCATCGTACTTCGGTACGCTCTTCTCTTTGGTTGAATGTTTATCATGAACTTTTCTAAATTGGACTGAGCACCTCCTGTATGCTGATTATGCCTGGTTCCCACTCTTTATTTTGACTCCATATATATGCTCAGAGCAGTGCCGTCATTGCTACATTTTTTCTTTTCTCTTTTTATTGCATTAATGTGTTGTATATCACTTTGAAAAAATTATTCAGTGTTATGGCAAACACACTTTATAGCAAAAACTGCACTATTATATTACTACTGTCAATTGTCAATACAATGTATATTGTGTTTGTAGAATGGGAGGAGCATTTAAATGTGCCTCTCTAGAAATTACAGAAAAAAACACTTGCAATTTTGCTAACACAGTTTAATAATATGTATACAAAACATGTGACTTTTGTCAGTATTGGGTCCGTGACATCACCGCAGTGTGGCAGACCGTGGTCTGCACACTGCAGCGCCATGGGTCCCAACTCTTGCCTACCTCGCAGAAGGAGCAGTCACCCTCCAGCATACCGCCGCATCCGCCCTCACTGCCAGGTCTCCCCTTGTGCGCTATTGCGCATGCACCTGTCCCTTTGTTATAGGAGAGGAGAGCATCCCTCCTGATTACTGTCTCCACCTGGAGGTGGGGTTTATGGTATTTAGGTTGTGCCTTCATCAGTGAGCTGGAAATATTAACATGTATACAATTAACTTACAAAGGTATATAAAGGTACAATACAGGAAAAATCGCGTGAGCGAATTCCGCTCAGTAGAACAGTGCAATGAATAGCATAGCAGATAATCCATGACTGATATACATATACTATGTAAGATGATGTGAGTATCGTGGTTAGAAAAATAACAGAAGGCCATGTGATCACTGAAACTTATGCATCGGGGAATTTTGGACACGGCACCGTGTCTCAGAGGCAAGGTACATAGGAAAATGTAGGTAAATATCAGAGAATGACTTATGGCATACTAATATGCATTGTAAAATTACCTTACTGCTGGCCGCGTGATCACCGATGGTCATCCGACCCTGTGGGGTCTGTGTAACCTCGTTTGGCGTTTGTCAGGTAAAGGGAATACTCCCAGGTAAGAAGTGCGCCAGAAAGGTAGGAGGATACAGGGTAAAATATATACCTCAGACGCGTGGTGTAGCGCCGCTGGGTGTGGTCTTAGCCGGAAGTGACATCAGGCAATGTCCTGGCTGGAGTTGGGGCGAAGATCATACTGGTAGTTGTGACTGTGCACGCGCGAGGGATACGGGCAAATAGTGGTGCGTTCAGGGGAACGCGCATGCGCTGTGTGTGTGTAATCTACGGCATCTGAAGATAGGCACCGTAGTGTTGCGGCTTGCCAACAGACTGTCACGCATGCGCTGTGAGACTCTGACATTGCGTACTATATAGGCATGAAGTGTATATAGATGTGACACCACATATTCTATGCATAATAGACATAATCAGAGACAAACCAACTAAGTCAGAATCGAGAATAACTGTCGATATAGATAATTGTGGATACAAAGGAATAGTTGATTGATTGACATGTATCGCTGCAATCTGGGGTATACGAGTATAATACATCTATGTGACACAGTACGTTATAATAAAGCTATAATGGAGTAGATATCTGGTTTAGAACATATATGTAGCTATGTAACAATATAAAATCCATACACAGGGATACAATGGGGTACTAAATTAGTACCTAGTGCTCTATGTGTGCATATTACCAATGGATCAATGGACTGTATACTGATTCAATCTCTAGGACGGTTCTGTGGAGGAGAAGGTGGAGACAATGTTAGAGGTGTTGTACATCAAGACAAAAGCAGACTAGTAACACGAAAAATAATACAACATCTATGAATAACTTGCTAAGTCATAGTCGCGGTTGAGACCTCGGGGTTCTAATGTTTGTAATTGATGGATCCAAAAGGCCTCTCGCTGTTTGAGGAGACGTGAAGTATCGCCACCTCTCCTCGGCTGTTCCACCTCTTCTATTATCTGAAATCGTAGCTGTGAGATGTGGTGTCCTTTGGAAATGAAATGTGCCGGTACTGGGAATTCGGTGTTTTGGCAACGGATAGTGGACTTGTGCTTTGAAATTCTGTCCCTAATTTGTTGTGTGGTCTCGCCTATGTATGCTTTGCCACAGGGGCATTTGATGATATAGACAACATTGGATGTGTCACATGTAAAGAAGCCCTTGATTGGGTAAGGTTTACCTGTTAACGGGTGGTAAAAATTGTTCCCTTTGGTCACATGCGAGCACTGCATACAATTTAAGCAAGGGAAAGTACCTTTCTTTTGAGTCTTGAGGAAAGTCTGTCTGGGTACTCTCTTAGTGGAGCCCTCATCAGCTCTGACTATAATATCCCTAAGATTCTTGGGACGACGGTTGCAGGATAGAAATGGTTGTGAGAATTCTGGATATGCGGATAAGATTTGGTTAGAAGCTGCCAATGTTTTCTAATAATATGATGAACCTTGTTAGTAAAGGGATGATAGGTATGGATAAAAGGGATCCTAGGGATCTGGGACTTGTGCTTTGGGATTTTGTCTTTGAGGCCCTCCTTTAGCGTGTGTGCAGGGTACCCTCTCATAGTGAATCTTGCGCTCATTTCCTGAATTCTCTGATTCTTGGTAGGACCGTGTTGAACTATCCTTGAAATTCTCATGAACTGTGACCTTGGTAAGGCTCTCTTGAGGCTATCTGGATGAAAGCTAGTGTAGTGTAATAAACTGTTACGGTCCGTGGTTTTCGTGTAGAGATCAGTACGAAGTATTCCTGAAATGTCTTTGGAGACTATGGTGTCGAGGAAGTTAATGGATAACATATCTGCATGTAAGGTAAATTGAAGCTCTGGCCAAACGGAGTTGATGTGGGTAACAAATGAATGTAATGAGTCTAATGATCCGGTCCAGACACAAAAAATGTCGTCGATGTATCGTTTCCACATTTTAGAGTGTGTCTGGAATAACGGATGGGTATATACAAAATCATGCTCAAAGACCGCCATGTAGCAGTTTGCGTAGGGGGGCGCCATATGCGCCCCCATCGCGGTACCCTGCTTCTGGAGGAAGAAGTCATCCTGGAACATGAAATAGTTCTCGCCGAGAACCAGTTCCAGGAGATCCATACATAGGGTAATGACCTTAGTATCCATGCCTGCTTTGGTCAGTAGTCGTGAGGTTGCTTGTAATCCCTTGCTGTGTGAGATGGATGTGTAGAGACTCACCACATCAAGCGTGACCAGTATAGCATCCGATGCCACTTGTTTTGTGTCCCTAATAACTTTCAGAAAGGAGGAGGTATCCAATAGGAAGGAGTCGGTGGTTTTGACTACTGGTGTAAGTATTTTCTCTATGAATATGGAAATTGGGGAGAGAATGGAGTCAGATGATGATACAATTGGACGGCCAGGGGGTTTATCAAGATGCTTGTGTATTTTAGGGAGGGTATATAGAACAGGGATGATGGGGTGTTTTTTGGTAAGGTACATACATGTGTCCTCATCTATTGTGCCTATCTGTAGGTGTTTCTGTAATATGATCTGAATCTTTTGTGCCACCAGTGGGGTTGGATCATTGTGTACCTGTTGATAAACCTGTGTGTCACTAAGTTGATTGCGTATCTCCTCTATATACTCTTTTCTGTTCATAACCACTAATGCCCCTCCCTTGTCGGCGGGTTTAATGGTTAACTCTTTGTCCTTCTTTAGGGCTAGTAGGGCTTCACGCTCCTCTTTACTTATATTACTCTGACAGCTGAGGGAGCCCAACTCGATCTTCCTCCGGAGTATCTCCATATCCCTATTGACTAGGGTAATGAAGGTCTCCAGTGGATGCGAGGTCTTGGGGGGAGAAAAGGAACTTTTACCTTTAAGGCCTAATTGTTTGGAAGTGATTAAGGCAGTGGTTTCGAACGTCTGCCTGCAAGTAAATTCTGGAAGTCCCGGATCTTTTCCGAAATGCACCTTGAGGCGCAAGTTTCGGAAAAATCTTTGCAAGTCCAGATCCATTTGGAAAGTGTTGAATCTATAAGAAGGACAAAAGGATAATCCCTTCTCCAATACCTGAATCTGTTGTGGACTCAGGGACTTGGAGGAGATATTAATCACCAGAGATTCGGTTGTAGTGTTAATTACCTGAGATCTTGTTGATCTCGTGGATGAAGTGTCTCTCGTGGCTCCAGGCGGTCGGTCCCCTTGTCTCGGGCCTTTGTATCTCCATGCTCTCTGAGATGAGCCAGCTTGGGTCCAGAGTCTCACAGCGCATGCGTGACAGTCTGTTGGCAAGCCGCAACACTACGGTGCCTATCTTCAGATGCCGTAGATTACACACACACAGCGCATGCGCGTTCCCCTGAACGCACCACCATTTGCCCGTATCCCTCGCGCGTGCACAGTCACAACTACCAGTATGATCTTCGCCCCAACTCCAGCCAGGACATTGCCTGATGTCACTTCCGGCTAAGACCACACCCAGCGGCGCTACACCACGCGTCTGAGGTATATATTTTACCCTGTATCCTCCTACCTTTCTGGCGCACTTCTTACCTGGGAATATTCCCTTTACCTGACAAACGCCAAACGAGGTTACACAGCCCCCACAGGGTCGGATGACCCTCGGTGATCACGCGGCCAGCAGTAAGGTAATTTTACAATGCATATTAGTATGCCATAAGTCATTCTCTGATATTTACCTACATTTTCCTATGTACCTTGCCTCTGAGACACGGTGCCGTGTCCAAAATTCCCCGATGCATAAGTTTCAGTGATCACATGGCCTTCTGTTATTTTTCTAACCACGATACTCACATCATCTTACATAGTATATGTATATCAGTCATGGATTATCTGCTATGCTATTCATTGCACTGTTCTACTGAGCGGAATTCGCTCATGCGATTTTTCCTGTATTGTACCTTTTTATACCTTTGTAAGTTAATTGTATACATGTTAATATTTCCAGCTCACTGATGAAGGCACAACCTGCCGAAAACGTTCTGAGCTGCTGAGCTTTATATGATGAAAATAAAATTATTGCATGAAAAATTTGGAGTATAGGAACTCTATTTATTACTATTCTTGGCCCGGGAACCATTTCCTATATACACTCCACCGAAGAACCACACAAGTGTGGACCAACGGACCAAACCTTAACAGATATGGTATTTAGGGCAGCTTCACTGACCATGAAGTGCCCAAGCGTGGTTGTCATACCTGTTAACCTCTGCTGAAGCTTCCTGCTGCTCTTACCTGCTGAGTACTGGACTTTTGCCAATTAACCCTGACCTTCCCTTCCTGTCTGCCTGCTACCTGGATTAACTGGACTATTGACCCCTGCATTGCATGACTACAATTCTGCTTGCCGTCATCTGAAAGTTCGTCTTGACTTCAGACCTTGCACTGCCTGACTACGAGTCCGCCTAAACCAGTATACCGTCTTACTCTGAACTTTGTTTTGCCTTTGTTTCAAGTGACTTTTGTTTACCTTCTGCCAGTAAAGATCATCTGTTCCGTTATTCTGCCTCTGTTGGACCCTGTAAACACTCCTGCAGTTAGCTGCTTTCTGGGTGACTGGTTTAAACACCAGTGTCTTGACTCTGGGAATCAGCAGTCAGCAATATTGGGCTAATTCCTAGATCCACATCCTCTGGTCGTGACAACTTTTCATTTATAGGTCTCATAATAAAATGTCTAGTAAACAGAAAAGTGGCAAACAAAAGACCCGTGCCAAGATTCAGAATGAAGGTAGTGCAAACAGCAGTAGCAACTCCAGCCTTAGGGCCATTAGTTCTCTCTGACTTCTGATCGGCTACACATTATTATAGAGGAAAATGAGGATGACTCCCAGTCTGAGACTATGCCTTAGAGCCAGGGGTCATGGCATTTCTCCTGCTCCTCCTCCTTGGGGCGCCAGAAAAACCTTTCAGTTGAATCATCTCTGTCTTCACTGCCCCTCCTAGTGGGGCACCTTCTTTTTCTCTAAGAACTTTTAACAAAAACCTAGGTCATATAAAAGATACTCAAGATAGTCTTCCTGTTGAAGATGTGCGAACATTTGGATTTCTATGAGGAGGAACTTAAGGCAGAGGCAGGGGACCCCAGGCATAGCTGTGTTGGCATTAGAGATAGTAGCAGTAGTGGCCATTGTAGCCATGGTGATGGTAGGGCAATGGTAAGGACATTGACTTTAAAATTTTGGCTTATGAACTATAAAAGCTTAGCAACAGGTTTTTTTTTTAAAAAAGGAAGACTCCGGCAAATAAGAGAAGAGCACTGTCATGTCTTGTGCCATGCAACACATGCAGTTATGAATAGCTTCAGCCTAGCTACATACACACAGCATGCTAACTGCCCCTATTCTGTCCCTAGTGATAAAACCTGACTTTCTACTAAGTAATTCAATGTATCTAACAAAATATATCTTCTTCCACAATCCCTACACTGTCCCTGTAAGTCCTTAAAATGGATGGTTTGTGTGTCTAATTGGAGTCTGTCAGAGTCATGTCTCAATCTTTCCATAACTTTGGATTCCAGATGAATCCAAATCCTCTGCAATTTGATTCAGACAAATCTCTCAAAATAGCAAGCACCATTTTACAGGACAGAATGAGGAGAAGGGATAATTTGTGCATCATTATCTCTTAATAATATAAAAATGAGTTTCTGTCTGTCTGTCTGTCTGTTCACGCCCCCTCCCACTCCGCAGCCAATGGGAATTTAAAAAATGAAGGTAAAAATAAACTTCTGTTTGCTGCAGAGGTGGGAGGGTGAATTTCTCTCTGCAATGACACACAAAACTTTTAGATGAAACAGACTGATTATAGACTACAACCGTTCAAAGCCTTTTGCTAAGCCACGCCCCGTCTCTGTCAGGCCACGCCCCCTCTCACTCCGCAGCCATTCTGCAACGACACACAGAAACATTCAATGAAATAGATTAAATACACCTATGCGAAGCGCTTTGCTAAGCCACGCCCTGACTCTGTAAGGCCACGCCCCCTCCCACTCCGCATCCAACAGGGATTGAAAAAATAAAGGTAAAAATCAACTTCTGTCAGCTGCAGGGATGGGTGGGAAGTTGACTCTCTTTCTGCAACGACACACAGAAAAATTAAATGAAATAGATTAAATACACCCATGTGAAGCGTCTTGCTAATCCACGCCCCCGACTCTGTCAGGTTACGCCCCCTCCCACTCCGCAGCCAACGGGGATTGAAAAAATAAAGGTAAAAATCAACTTCTGTCAGCTGCAGGGATGGGTGGGAGGTTGACTTTCCTTCTGCAACGACACACAGAAACATTAAATGAAATAGATTAAATACATCCATGTGAAGCGTCTTGCTAATCCACGCCCCTGACTCTGTCAGATTACGCCCCCTCCCACTCCGCAGCCAACGGGGATTGAAAAAATAAAGGTAAAAATAAACTTCTGTTTGCTGCAGGGGTGGGAGGGTGAATTTCTCTCTGCAACAACACACAAAAACTTTAGATAAAATAGACTAATTATAGACTACAACTGTTCGAATCGTCTTGCTAAGTCACGCCCCCAACTCTGTCAGACCACGCCCCCTCCCACTTTGCAGCCATTCTGCAACGACACACAGAAACATTAAATGAAATAGATTAAATCACCTATGCGAAGCGCTTTGCTAAGCCACACCCCCAACTCTGTCAGGTCATGCCCCCTCCCACTCCGCAGCCAACAGGGATTGAAAGAATGAAGGGAAAAATAAACTTCTGTCAGCTGCAGGGGTGGGAGGGTGAATTTCTCTCTGCAATGACACACAAAATTTTAGATGAAATAGACTAATTTCAGACTACAACCGTTCGAAGCATCTTGATAATCCACACCCCCAACTCTGCCAGGCCACGCCCCCTCCCACTCCGCAGGCAACGGGGATTGAAAAAAATCAGCTGCAGGGGTGGGAGGGTGAATTTCTCTCTGCAACGACACACAAAAATCGTAGATGAAATTGACTAATTTTAGACTACGACCATTCAGTACTAATAAAAGATGTTTTTTTCCACTGCTACCCATTGCGGGTCCCCATAAATTACCATGTCATCGACCTGTAATTCATGCCACTCTGACCCCCGCCCCAGATCTGGGGAAACCACGCTCCGACTCTGTCAGGCCACGCCCCCTCCCACTCCGCAGCCAATGGAGATTGAAAAAATGAAGGTAAAAATCAACTTCTGTCAGCTGCAGGGGTGGGAGGGAAGTTGGATTTATTTCTGCAACAACATATAGAAACATTAAATGAAATAGATTAAATATACCCGTGCAAAGCAATGTTTTCTTCCACTGTTACCCATGGCGTGTCCTCATAAATTACCATGTTATCGACCTGTAATTCATGCCACTCTGACCCCCGCCCCAGATCTCGCGAAACCACGCCCCGACCCTGTCAGGCCACGCCCCCTCCCACTCCGCAGCCAACGGGGATTGAAAAAATGAAGGTAAAAATCAACTTCTGTCAGCTGCAGGGCTGGGAGGGAAGTTGGATTTCTTTCTGCAACGACACACAGAAACATTAAATGAAATAGATTAAATATACCCGCGCAAAGCAATGTTTTCTTCCACTGCTACCCATTGTGTTTCCTCAAATTACCATGGCATTAACCTATAATTCAGGCCACCCTGAAATGAAGGACTTAAATACCCCCCCCGTGTCCCATTAAACCACACCACTTCCCACTCCGCAGCCAATAGGGATTGAAAAAATGAAGGTAAAAATCAATTTCTGTCAGCTGCATTGACTTTCTCTCTGCAACGACACACAGAAACATTAAATAAATAGATGAAATATACCCAGGCGAAGCCGGGTCTTTCTGCTAGTATATATATATATATATGTATATATATATATATATATATATATATATATATATTGAGGCAGTGACAGGCCTCACGCTTCATAGAGGTCTGGAGGGGGTGGATATTCCAGTCCACATCCCTATTCCACCACAGGTGAGGCCACCTGGATGTAATTACTGGTGTGATAAACCAGCCCTCAGTGTCAGTCTGGTGAAGATTTTTCTGCTTGTTTGGCGCAAATAAAATTATCCAAACCTTCTACGGTCGCTTCCTTTCTGATTTTTTATTTTTTTTCAAAAGTCTGTGTAACCTGATGAAGGGGACCTTGTATTCCCCGAAACGCGTCATTTTATGTACACCTGACTTTTGAAAAAAAAATAAAAAATCAGAAAAGAAGAGACCGTAGATGGTTTGGATAATTTTATTTGCGCCAAACAAGCAGAAAAATCTTCACCTATACTCCTCTTGATGGGAACCATTGGCAACCCGATTTCAAGACCTTGAATCTGCGGCAGCAATATTTGACGTCCAACCTGGTCACTATCTATATGCTGGTATTTAGTGTTGTGCCTATCAGCACAACCTGAGAAGGTGAGCCTTCACTTTTATGAAATACGTTTATTATTTTTAAAACGTTTTTACACGATCGTGCGCTTATTTTGTCTTCCCCTTTGTCCCTATCTTTTTGAGCGGGACTAGGAAACGCCAAACATATACAACTCAGTGTCAGTCTGGGCAGAGGAGACAGGCTGAGGAGGCCTGAGAGGTTAGAGCCTGCGGAGGTTCTGTGTGTGTGGTCTCAGCCAGGAGGGCTGAGTGGCCACAAGGCTCTGTGTAGCCTGGAAGTTTGGGGGGCCCAGTGACCCTAGGAGAAGAGGGTCACACGGTCATAGTTTGGAGGACTATTGGACCATCTCCCACCAAAGGATACGGTTGGAGTCATAGCCAGGAGGCTACTGAACTGAACAGCTGAGGAAGCCGCACTTAATAGCTGTGTGTGAACAGCGTATGTATTTAGGTGAGTTAGCTGAACTATGTTTAGTCAGAGCCCAGCCGGGCAAGTGTTGTTTTTATGATTTGTTTTGGTGTGCTGGTGCCAATAAAACTGAGTTGGACCTGAAAATCCCCGTGTTTTGAAGACATTGTGTGATGTCAACCCCCTGAGAGGATTTGATCCCTTACATATGGTGGAGGATGCGGACATGTTGATGCCAAAGCGGGCATGTTGATGCCACCAAGTTGTGTGTCTGTGCAAAGAAGGCACAATGTTGTTGCTGGGGGCAACCAAAAAGTGAAAATAAAGTGTTGCTAGGAGCAACATCGTGGAAAAAAGCAGGTTCTGCTGAATGTTGCTGTGTTCCTGTGTTGAAGGGCCGGAAGCCTGTTTGTTTGGAAAAAGCTGCAGCTGCTAATCCAAACACTTCTGCGGTGTGGCAAGTAAAGCTTGCTGAAAGTTAAAGGGCCAGTAGCCTATGTGAGAGAGACTGTCATGTTTGGAAAAATTTTTTTGTGAAGGTCACTATGATGGCGGGTGTCGCTGTGCAAAGTTCATATAGTGCCCATGAGCAGCTGATCAAGCAGCTGATGCAGGACTGTGCAATGAAGAATTATTTAATCGGAAGAGCTGATAAAGAGAATGAAAGGTCCTGAGAGATGGTGATTGGGGGAATCCCGCTGGGGGTTACGCTAGATTCCCGCCAACGAGTGTCTCGGGTGATGCCCGATGTTCTGGACTTTCTGAAGAGTGGGCCAGAGACACAGACTGCAGTGTCTCTAACCTTTGAAAAGGACTATAGTTCTGTGCAGTGGGAGCTGCTAAAATATGAGACCCTGGAGGTGGAATTCGTACTGGGTACAGATTTTCCATGGTTTCGGCAGCTATGGAATGGAGAGAGTTCTTTGAATGGTGTGACTATAGAGTCCGAAGGAAAAGTCGGCAACCAAGGCGTTTCCCATGGCAACCACGGGATTGAAGAGTCGATATGGAATCCCGTGACCAGGAACCAGGGGATGGAGGTTCCCAAGTTCCCGAGGCGGACCTCAGTGGAGATGTCCCTGGAGAGACAGCGCCCTCATCTACTGGGTGTGTCAATACCGTGACGGCATTTGGTAAGACCATTCCTGTTTGTGCATGTGACATAGAAGATGTGATTTGTGGTGGGAGCCGGCGGCAGTCGCTACCTGCCGAGCCGGTAAGTGTCATGACACTGGGACTAGAGACTGCGACAAAAATGTGTGATATTGTGGTAAATGGCAGTCCAGTCCAAGCATTGCTGGATGCAAGGAGCCAGGTGAGCCTGGTACATGGCAGCTTGGCTGCTGGGGACTATGTGTTGGACAAACACGTGAGTGTCATGAACATTCATGGGAATAGCAGAGACTATCCTGTGGCTATCGCGGAGTGCGAGACTCCAGTGGGAACTGGGACTTATAAATTTGGGGTTGTAAATAGGCTCATGCATGATGTAATGTTGGGCTATGGTTTTCCCTTGTTCTGGGAGTTGTGGGGAAATGGAGACACTTCCGCAGAAAGTGGTGAAACTCCTGCAGAACCTGTACCTGTCCATTTAAATGAAGGTGTAAGGGAGATGCACATTGAACACAATGGTTTAGGTGAAATGACCATTGAAAGCAATGGAGCAGATGAGGTACAGAATGAACATGTGATATTATTTGAAATGCATAATGAAAATGTGCGGTCATGTGAAATGTGTGATGATGATGATGACGACACCCCTTTTCCTTTGCAGGTGGTGATTGGGGAAGAAGCTTCCCCTGTTGGTAAAAGTGTATGTGACTTGGAAATGCTGATTGATAAGGTTGATAGCACAGAGCTGAGGGAGCCCACTGTGGTAAATGTGCAGGAAAGTGTGGCAGAGCTAGAAGGTGTACCACACGAACCAGAACCAGGTGCTGTGACTAATAGTAGCTCAGAGAAAGAGACTGCCGGGTCAGTTTCTTGGGAAACCAGTGTGACCATTTGTCAGCAACTTGGAGAATAATACCCAAAGTGAAGTTTATGAGGGAGTAAAGACACAAAAGAGTAGAGAGTATAAGAGAAATGTGAAGCGGAAAAGAGTAAGATAGGATATGGCCGTTAGATGGCCACCGGAGTCCCTTAGATGCTGTCTACAGGGTAGAGAGTTGGTCGTGATAATAAACCAGGCTTTTCTGGCCTGGGTGTGGTAGAACAAAGGGAAAACTGTAGGTAATGTGGATGCTCTGTCACATGCATCCTGTGTTGGTGCAAGTGTTCACCCCCACGGGTTTGAAAAGAAGGGGGGGTATGTGAGGCAGTGACAGGCCTCACGCTTCATAGAGGTCTGGAGGGGGTGGATATTCCAGTCCACATCCCTATTCCACCACAGGTGAGGCCACCTGGGTGTAATTACTGGTGTGATA
Source organism: Rhinella marina (assembly GCA_900303285.1). Classification (NCBI taxonomy): domain Eukaryota; kingdom Metazoa; phylum Chordata; class Amphibia; order Anura; family Bufonidae; genus Rhinella; species Rhinella marina. The sequence goes on from ONZH01016172.1 coordinate 43,019, forward strand.
AAGCAGCCCTCAGTGTCAGTCTGGAGAGAGGAGAAAGGCTGAGGAGGCCTGAGAGGTTGGAGCCTGTGGTGGCTCTGTGTGGTCTCAGCCAGGAGGGCTGAGGGGCCACAAGGCTCTGTGTAGCCTGGAAGTTTGGGGGGCCCAGTGACCCTAGGAGAAGAGGGTCACACGGTCATAGTTGGGAGAACTATTGGATCATCTTCCCCCAAAGGGTACGGTTGGAGTCACAGCCAGGAGGCTACTGGACTGAACGACTGAGGAAGCCGCACTTAAAAGCTGTGTGTGAACAGCATATGTATTTAGGTGAGTTAGCTGAACTATGTTTAGTCAGAGCCCAGCCGGGCAGGTGTTGTTTTTATGATTTGTTTTGGTGTGCTGGTGCCAATAAAACTGAGTTGGACCTGAAAATCCCCATGTTTTGAAGATATTGTGTGATGTCGACCCCCTGAGAGGATTTGATCCCTTACAATATATATATATATATATATATATATATATATATCTTAATAATATAAAAATGAGTTTCTGTCTGTCTGTCTGTCTGTTCTCTATGCGCGACCAAACTACTGGACCGATTTTCACCAAATTCGGCACACAGGTACATCAGGTGTCCGGGAAGGTTTTAGACCAGGTCTCATCTCTCTAGGACGTACCGTTCCCGAGATATTCCCAAAATATGATCTCCATTAGCCAACATTACAACTGGGAGCTTTGGTTTTAAACTCCAACTGCCATTCTCTACACAGACACACACAGGGAGGGAGTTTCCATAACAACCAGGTAATTATCAGCAGCTGAGGATCTCATCCATTTCTATTCACTGACACTGTTAAAGGTTTTCCGGTTACCATAAATATAACTTATGTGTTTTTCTATTACTACAGTTCAGTAGTAATAAAAGATGTTTTCCTCCACTGCTGCCTATTGCGTGGGCTCATAAATAAGCATGGTATTGACCTTTAATTCACGCCACCCTAAAAGTACTTAAAACCCCCACCCCAGGTCTCACTAAGCCACACCCCCAACTTTTTCAGGCCACACCCCCTTTCACTCCGCAGCCAACAGAGATTGAAAAAATAAAGGTAAAAATCAACTTCTGTCAGCTGCAGGGATGGGTGGAAGGTTGACTTTCTTTCTGCAACAACACACACAAACATTAAATAAAATAGATTAAATCCACCTATGCGAAGCGTCTTGCTAATCCACGCCCCCGACTCTGTCAGGTCACGCCCCCTCCCACTCCGCAGCCAATGGGAATTTAAAAAATGAAGGTAAAAATAAACTTCTGTTTGCTGCAGGGGTGGGAGGGTGAATTTCTCTTTGCAACGACACACAAAAATTTTAGATGAAATAGACTGATTATAGACTACAACCGTTCGAAGCCTTTTGCTAAGCCACGCCCCGTCTCTGTCAGGCCACGCCCCCTCTCACTCCGCAGCCTTTCTGCAACGACACATAGAAACATTAAATGAAATAGATTAAATGCACCTATGCGAAGCGCTTTGCTAAGCCATGCCCCCGACTCTGTAAGGCCACGCCCCCTCCCACTCCGCAGCCAACAGGGATTGAAAAAATAAAGGTAAAAATCAACTTCTGTCAGCTGCAGCGATGGGTGGGAGGTTGACTTTCTTTCTGCAACGACACACAGAAACATTAAATGAAATAGATTAAATACATCCATGTGAAGCGTCTTGCTAATCCACGCCCCCGACTCTGTCAGGTTACGCCCCCTCCCACTCTGCAGCCAATGAGGATTGAAAAAATAAAGGTAAAAATAAACTTCTGTTTGCTGCAGGGGTGGGAGGGTGAATTTCCCTCTGCAACGACACACAAAAATTTCAGATAAAATAGACTAATTATAGACTACAACTGTTCGAATCGTCTTGCTAAGTCACGCCCCCAAATCTGTCAGACCACGCCCCCTCCCACTCTGCAGCCATTCTGCAACGACACACAGAAACATTAAATGAAATAGATTAAATCACCTATGCAAAGCGCTTTGCTAAGCCACACCCCCAACTCTGTCAGGTCATGCCCCCTCCCACTCCGCAGCCAACAGGGATTGAAAGAATGAAGGGAAAAATAAACTTCTGTCAGCTGCAGGGGTGGGAGGGTGAATTTCTCTCTGCAATGACACACAAAATTTTAGATGAAATAGACTAATTTCAGACTACAACCGTTCGAAGCATCTTGATAATCCACACCCCCAACTCTGCCAGGCCACGCCCCCTCCCACTCCGCAGGCAACGGGGATTGAAAAAAATCAGCTGCAGGGGTGGGAGGGTGAATTTCTCTCTGCAGCGACACACAAAAATCGTAGATGAAATTGACTAATTTTAGACTACGACCATTCAGTACTAATAAAAGATGTTTTTTTCCACTGCTACCCATTGCGGGTCCCCATACATTACCATGTCATCGACCTGTAATTCATGCCACTCTGACCCCCGCCCCAGATCTCGCAAAACCACGCTCCGACTCTGTCAGGCCACGCCCCCTCCCACTCCGCAGCCAACGGGGATTGAAAAAATGAAGGTAAAAATCAACTTCTGTCAGCTGCAGGGGTGGGAGGGAAGTTGGATTTCTTTCTGCAACAACATACAGAAACATTAAATGAAATAGATTAAATATACCCGTGCAAAGCAATGGTTTCTTCCACTGTTACCCATGGCGTGTCCTCATAAATTACCATGGCATCGACCTGTAATTCTGGCCACCATCAAAAGAAGGACTTAAAACCCCGCCCCAGGTCTTGCAACGTCACGCCCCCGACTCAGTCAGGCCATGACCCCTCCCACTCCGCAGCCAATGGAGATTGAACAATTGAAGGTAAAAATCAACATCTGTCAGCTGCAGGGATGGGAGAGAGGATGACTTTCTCTCTGCAATGACACACAGAAACATTAAATGAAATAGATTAAATATACCCGCGCAAAGCAATGTTTTCTTCCACTGCTACCCATTGTGTTTCCTCAAATTACCATGGCATTAACCTATAATTCAGGCAACCCTGAAATGAAGGACTTAACCCCCCCCCCCGTGTCCCATTAAACCACGCCCCCTCCCACTCCGCAGCCAATAGGGATTGAAAAAATAAAGGTAAAAATCAATTTCTGTCAGCTGCATTGACTTTCTCTCTGCAACGACACACAGAAACATTAAATAAATAGATGAAATATACCCAGGCGAAGCCGGGTCTTTCTGCTAGTATATATATATATACAGTACAGACCAAAAGTTTGGACACACCTTCTCATTCAAAGAGTTTTCTGTATTTTCATGACTATGAAAATTGTAGATTCACACTGAAGGCATCAAAACTATGAATTAACACATGTGAAATTATATACTTAACGAAAAAGTGTGAAACAACTGAAAATATGTCTTATATACTAGGTTCTTCAAAGTAGCCACCTTTTGCTTTGATTACTGCTTTGCACACTCTTGGCATTCTCTTGATGAGCTTCAAGAGGTAGTCACCTGAAATGGTATTCCAACAGTCTTGAAGGAGTTCCCAGAGATACTTAGCACTTGTTGTCCCTTTTGCCTTCACTCTGTGGTCCAGCGCACCCCAAACCATCTCAATTGGGTTCAGGTCTGGTGATTGTGGAGGCTAGGTCATCTGGCGTAGCACCCCATCACTCTCCTTCTTGGTCAAATAGCCCTTACACAGCCTGGGGGTGTGTTTGGGGTCATTGTCCTGTTGATAAATAAATGATGGTCCAACTAAACGCAAACCGGATGGAATAGCATGCCGCTGCATGATGCTGTGGTAGCCATGCTGGTTCAGTTTGCCTTCAATTTTGAATAAATCCCCAACAGTGTCACCAGCAAATCACCCCCACACCATCACACCTCCTCCTCCATGCTTCATGGTGGGAACCAGGCATGTAGAGTCCATCCGTTCACCTTTTCTGCGTCGCACAAAGACACGGTGGTTCGAACCAAAGATCGCAAATTTGTACTCACCAAACCAAAGCACAAATTTCCACTGGTCTAATGTCCATTCCTTGTGTTCTTTAGCCCAAACAAGTCTCTTCTGCTTGTTGCCTGTCCTTAACAGTGGCTACCTAGCAGCTATTTTACCATGAAGGCCTGCAGCACACAGTCTCCTCTTAACAGTTGTTGTAGAGATGTGTCTGCTGCTAGAACTCTGTGTGGCATTGACCTGGTCTCTAATCTGAGCTGCTGTTAACCTGCGATTTCTGAGGCTGGTGACTCGGATGAACTTATCCTCCGCAGCAGAGGTGACTCTTGGTCTTCCTTTCCCTGGGCGGTCCTCATCTGAGCCAATTTCTTTGTAGCGATTGATGGTTTTTGCGACTGCACTTGGGGACACTTTCAAAGTTTTCCCAATTTTTCGGACTAACTGACCTTCATTTCCTAAAGTAATGATAGCCACTCGTTTTTCTTTGCTTAGCTGCTTTTTTCTTGCCATAATACAAATTCTAACAGTCTATTCAGTAGGACTATCAGCTGTGTATCCACCTGACTTCTGCCCAACACAACTCATGGTCCCAACCCCATTTATAAGGCAAGAAATCCCACTTATTAAACCTGACAGGGCACACCTGTGAAGTGTAACCATTTCAGGTGACTACCTCTTGAAGCTCATCAAGAGAATGTTAAGAGTGTGCAAAGCAGTAATCAAAGCAAAAGGTGGCTACTTTGAAGAACCTAGAATATAAGACATATTTTCAGTCGTTTCACACTTTTTTGTTAGAAGGTGTGTCCAAACTTTTGGTCTGTACTATATATATATATATATATATATATATATATATATATATATATATCATTTATTTCAGTGCAGCAGTGTGTTTTACACAGGCTTTTTGTTACCACCAGCTACCAAGTGTTTACCAATAGCCATTTATGTCACTGTCAGTTTCACATTACTAATTCTGTCTTGACATTAAAGAGCTTTAAAGAGTTTGGATACATTCCTAGGAGACCTCAGAGTCCACCATTTTAGGGCATTCTTATCACCTTTGTTTGAGGTTGAATTTAGAGACAGAATCTGTTGTTGTTAGATTAACTGAGTTGTTAGATTTTAACCCAAAACAAATTTCAGCTGGCGATGTAAATGTGTGAATCGTGTTTGCCGGCAGTAGATTGTGCTGTCTAAACACACTGCTGCCACCAATGAATCTTTCTTAAGGACTTTTCTTACCTAACAAATGTGAGAATTTATCAATGTTTGTGTAAAAGTGGTTACTGCTTAGTTGTCATAATAGGTTGTATTAATGGATACAATTACACTAACTAAATAGCCACCCCCTTTAAACATCCTTTAAAAATCCTTACAAAGTCCCTTTCTTTTAAGATGTAGAAATGTTCAGAATTTTAATTCTGTGGATCCAAATATGTTTTTGCACTTTTTTCATGCGTACATATTTTTACATTTTATAGTTTTTGTTTCTCTTTATCATAGCTGAAACGTTGTCTCCTGAAATAAAACAGAGACCAAAATTTCAAACCACTAAATCACATTTTTGGAGAACACATTTATTTCTCTTGTTTTCCATGAGTCTCCAGAGCTGAATAAACCACAGTATTTAAGCCATTCTTCTCTATGAACCCCTCCCACAGCTGTTATGCTGCCACAATCAGTATTACCACTGACCTCCTCCCTCTCATTTGGGAATATGTGTTTCTAACAGCACTTTATCATGGCTAAGGCCCTTTATACTCAATAAGATAGTTCAGCAATAGAATCAGTCATACATAAAATGCTTATGATATATCATTTGATAAGTTGTTTTTTTTTCTGAATTAAAACACAAGAAAAATTATACATATGTGCTATTGCCATATTCATATTGACCTGGAGGATGAAGAGCATTAATCAGTTTTACCCCATAGTAAATGCAATAAAAACTAAACCCGTAAAACTGTGGTATAATTGCGGTGGGGTTTTAAATTCCACCCCATTAGGAATTTTTTCCTGCTTCCCACTACATTGTATGCAATATTCAATGGTGGTATTAGAAAGTACAACTTGTCCCATGAAAAAAATAAATAAATAACATACCCCTATACGACTATGTGAATGGGAAAAAAATAAGGCTCTGGGAAGGAGGGGGCAAAAATCAAAAACCTAAATTGTTGCATCAGGAAGGGGTTAAGGGAGGGACACAATTTCTGAATTATAAACAGAAAACAGTTTTTTTTTTTCTACAACTATTTTAATGCTGTATCCGATCTGTTGGTGATAAAGTAGAATTTAGGTCATGAAAAGCACTTCCTTTCACTACATTTATGAGGGAAGGGGGACATAACTTAAGGGTCCACATGTGGAACTATTTCACTATTTTCACCCTCACAGAGGAACTAAAACTTGAAAAATTAAAATGTAGATGTTGCACTTGTAAGTGCAATTTTTATTCCTCTGTCTGAACAATATTTCTTGATCAGATTGCTATAAGAAAATATGTGATAGGCATGTTACTGCTGTAGTAAATGAATGTGAGCTGTAAACGAAGAATGTGGTCTGTGGAATTAATACCTTTCTCGTGATGTTCTCTCAAGCAAACATGAATTCACATGCATTTCAATATGCTCTGTTTCTTAAAGTGTCAGCCAAAAGTCAACCGGTCATAACCTTATATTCCTAGCGTTAACATTTCCATATAAATCACTCGCTTGATCCTTATTCTCTGTCTCAGTAACATACTAATTTCAAAGAAGTATAGTTGGCATTTAAACAAGTGACAGGCAGCAACGCATAGAAGACCAACGAAAATGATCAAAAATGAACTGTTGACTTTCATATATAGTCATATGAGTCTCATTACCTCATAATGAAATATGGAAATTATACATTTTCAGAATCATTATAAATGTAATGTATGCCATATGAGTGTACTTATAAATGTCATTGTATGCCCTTCACATTATAGATAAGAAGAGTTCACCTCTGTAATTATATGTGAAGAAAGACAATAAGGATACAGAAACACAGTGCAAAGGTTCAAATGTTGATCGGTAGCTTGTCATGCCAAAGATATTTGTCTTTGCGACCGTGAGCAGTACATTTTCATTTTTGATTGAAATAAAAGTTACATTTTATGAGTATCTGTAAGATCAATATTTTTTATGGCTTGTTCCCTATGTATTTCACATCAATAATAGAATATGGCAGTGTCATTGAACTCAATGATTACGCTTCTGCCCTGCACGGTCTGCACCTGGGCTCACTGTACTTAAGGAGCTGTTGAGGATCTGGTTAAACTCACCAGTAACAACTAAACTGCAGCATGTTTCTGAGATGTACTGCAGACATAATGTCACCCCATCTCCTACATCAATTTGTGCTCCACAGCTATTGGTTGAAGATGCACCTCAAAACACTTCCTGCTTTTCCTGTCCCTACAGGTACTTTACACATAATACTATAAATTCTAATCAGTATTTTAGTTGCTTCCTCCTGCATTTGAAATCAGTTTCAATATCTGAACGCAAGCAGAGTGCTCTTAGTATTGTTGACATTACATGTAGAGTGTGTACTAGAAAAAGGCAAGAGGGTGTACAAATTAGCCCTTAGCAAGATATTCCTCTAATGCCACCAGATTTGGGTTTGGGTGAGAGGCCTAAGTCAGAGCACCTAATCGTCATGAAGTCATAGGCCATGCAACCCTCCTCTGGAACTTTGGGAAGAGGATATGCATATGTATATATATGAGCTCCTAACTCAGTACTTTCTGTTCTGCACTAATTAAGGTCAATTACCCCCAAGTTTTTATCCAAGTCATGTCTCAAGGCCTGTTTAAAAGGTTGAATGTTGACTTATAAGTTAGCTACCTTAAATCTGGTGGCATTAGAGGCAGAACTTGCTAAAAGCTGATTTGTATAGCCTCTTCCCAGAATTGTAGAGAGGTGTTGCCTCAAGAATAGGGATGGGTTCCGGCTGAACTTCAGGTCAAAGTTCTGATGTGGAATCCGAACTTGACCTTGAACCCCATTTGAAGTCAATGGGGACCCAAACTTCACTTAACTATTTCCCGTTATAACATGGTTCTATGGGCAGCATAACGGATCCATCCTGGTTTCCATAACAGATCCATAACAGATTCGTTATGCTGCACATAGGCTTCTATTATGACGGAATGCAAAACAGAAGCATTTAAGGGGCATTCCATTTTTCATTCCATGTGTCATGTGTTCCATGTGTCAACACATTAGAATTAGAATCCCAAGTTGCAGATACGAATAAAAACATAGAGAAATGAAATGGTCTTACAGTAAAAAATGAAATGCCTGTAGGCCGGTTATGTGATCGCTGGCCTTGCTATCACGTGACCGGTTGCTCAGAAGAAGAAGAGTGATGCCAGATATGTGCTATTCCTGGGCAGTCACGTGATCTAGGATGTTGCTCGGGAGAAGCTGGGACATGCTGGATGATGCTAGGAGAGCTGAGGTCACGGTTACCCAGGTGATGGGACGCTATATGCGACTAAGATAGCACCTCGGGATAACGTGGCCTAGCAAGATCTTCTATGGACCAATGAGGAGGTAATGGAGCATGTGAAAGAAATAAAAGCACTGGATCAAGTTGCTTTTTGTTAACCAAAATAGGGAATACTAGATCAAAAGGGCAAACTTGTGCTTTCTCTCTTGGAGATTATTAAAACTTGTCAAAAAGGGACAATAACCTCAGTGACAACAAGATAAGTCAGCAGATACTTTGTCAATTCAATGCCATATTTCAACTGAGAACAAAATAGGCAAAGAGGTATCTCCCAAGGAAGAGAACCGTCTTATTAGCGCGCAAGATGGTTGTCTTCCTTGGGAGATGCCTCTTAGCATATTCTTCTTCCATGGAGCATTGCCACTAAGTCTCTTGCCATAAACTACTTCCAGGAAGTCTCCATACAGGTCTGGTCTCTTTAAGGAGATCAAGAACCCTGAACAAAATATAGAAGAGTTAAATGTATATTATGAATGAATATTTAAATGTACTGTATACATATTGTATGTGTGCTTATATAGTGTGCTTATCTTTGAGGCAGATCATGCCGCTCTTGAAAAGAGATGTTCCCTTCCTAGTCAGTTCCATTCTCTACTGAGAGTTCACAACCTATGCACTACTTTCTTCTATAGGGGAACATCATTTGGGTCAGGGTGTTCAAAAGTGAATGAAAGGTCATGGAGGGTGAAAAAAAAAACTTCCATCTATTTCAATCATCAATATTAGGCCTCTTTTTCTACATACAATGGATTATAGCATGCATGTTTATATGAATATGAGGAAAATTTACATTTTTTTCTCACACACCACTAACACAAAGTAGATAACGTGGCCTAGCAAGATCTTCTATGGACCAATGAGGAGGTAATGGAGCATGTGAAAGAAATAGGGAATAAGGGCAAACTTGTGCCTTCTCTTTTGGAGATTATTTTCTGATAACCATGTCATAACGGATAAAATAAAATCACACAAACTCCAAACCCGAACCTGGACTTCAGTGAAATGTAGAATAGCACTTCAGTCAGGATTTCAAGAAGATTCAGCAAATAGCTGTGAAGTATTATGTGATGTTATAGAGGTGGATGTAATTTTGTCTCCTCTACAGCCTATTAACATGCAGCCATATTGTTATTGCTTGTAATGTTAAAGACCTACAGCCTACAAAGCATCTTGGAAGTACTCTGGTTACATGACCCTACTAATTCTAATTTACAAATTATGCAAAATTGCTTAAAGTTTGCCTTTAACTACATCTTACCAATATTCAGGCAAACAATGTATTGTACAAGCAATATAGATACTATATATAGACTAAAATATATATTTTACATGTGTAAAATATCATAGACCAGCCAGAACAAATGCTTTAATCAAGGTATTGGTAACATTACATTGGTACATTAGACATGGTCTAGAATGGTCAGGATATAAGATTTACATTCATAGGCATCTCTGTCCTGGAATGCTACTGACTACAGACAGAGTATAAAATAATTAATATTACCTCCGTTTCCGCCAACTCTGCCTTGAAATTCTAGATGTCCACCACTGGTATGTGCTATAAAATATCACAGTGAGAGAAATAGTACATTTATGATCATTTTCCTCTGTCAGCTGTAGGAAATGCTTAAAATTTATTAAATCATCACACTTGTGAAGTTTAAGTTGGAACAGATGTGTTTTCCGGTCTCCACAGATGCTGATCTAATATATTAAGACTTCCTAGCTTAGACACATTTACAAAATTTTATTAGACACTGTGAGGTATTGGAAGCAAGTGAACTATTGTATAACTCCACTTTGTAATGAACCTGAGTGAGACACATTTATTGCTGAAAATTAAATTTATTATTTTCCAAGCAATGACAACTGCCTTTTTCACAATAATATTTATTTTGCAGGATTTTACTTTAGTAAGAATTAAGTAATGGATCAAATTACATTTGTACTAGCAATATCTACAGATTTCATCATATGGTATTGGGTGCAAAAGTAATAGAGGTTAATGTGTCATGACCGGTTCTGAAAATCAATGAGATGTAGACAGTTCAGATACTAATATTTCTTTTTATTTGCTATTAGTAATGAACTGCATAGTGCCAAGCAATCGCATTAGAGTTTAGTTTTTATTTACACAATTCCCATTGGTATGACAAGTTGAGAAATGTACTGTTTGTACAAGCAGTAAATGTTTTCTTTCTTAAATTATGCCCATTTTGATAAGACACAGCAATATATATATATATATATATATATATATATATATATATATATATATATATATATAATGTGTACAGTAAAGGGCACGGTAGATGTGTGACGGGGGTGTGTATCTCACCGAGTTGTTCAGTTTAGATGGGTGAGATAACTGAAATCCTGTAGTGGTGCTGCTTCAGTAAGGCATAGTTCGCTGGAGTTTGTTTTCTTTAATGTTGTATGGGCTGGATTTCTTGGACTGGTAGACAGGTTGGTAGTGGGAGTCTTCCAGTCCACACCCCTAGTCCACTACCAAGATTACCTAGAACCTGAGGTGATCGCAGGTGAGGCCTGCTGTAATCAAAGGGGGATAAAACAACCCTCTGGTTATGGCCTCATGCACACGAACGTGTGCCGGCCGTGCCCATGCTGCGGGCCGCTTCAATGGGTCCGCGATCCAGGAGATGCGGAGCGGAGGCACGGATCGGAACACCACGGAAGCACTACGGTGTGCTTCCGTGGTGTTTCTGGCCGTGCCTCCGCACCGCAAAAAAGTAGCGGAAGCACTACTTTTTTGCGGTGCGGACCCTCGGATGCGGACCCCATTCAAGTGAATGGGTCCACGATCCGCATGCGGTGGCCTCACGGTCAGTGCCTGTGCATTGCGGACCGCAGTTTGCGGCCCGCAGCACGGGCACGGCCGGCACACGTTCGTGTGCATGAGGCCTATGTCTGAGGAAAAAAGTGATCCTACAGAGAGAGGAGCCTGATACCTGTATGTGAAGTGCATTTTTAGAGGTGAGTCAGGGAGAAGACCTCTGTATTAGCAAGAGCCCAGACAGGCAGGTGTTTATGTTTGGTTTATGTTTATGTTTTTGTGCTGGTGCTGAAGTAATAAAGCACTATTCGGACTTGAACCCTGTTGTCTGAAGAGGAATCTGTGATTGCACCCCCTATGAGAGAGCGATCCCTTACAATATATATGTAAATCCTTCCCCACACTTTTTACAAACTATGTTTTACATAGCAATAAGGTAATTACTGTTTCTTAGATTCATTTGACTGTGGCGAAAATATAATTATTTTGGTAGAAACAATTGTTTGGTATAAATGTTTTGTGTCGTTGCACAATTTAGGGGTTTGTCCACACAGACAAGGTGCCTTCAAACACGGCAGATTTTTATTTATTTATTTTATTTTTAATTTCTGCAACTTGAAATTAAGACCATTCTTTGGAATGTAGCTTGCAGATATCAGAATGCATGCAGCCAAAACAAGCCCATTAAGATCAGAGCAACTGATTTTCAGCTACAAAAAATCTGCAACAAGATCTGATGCATTTAAACGCACTTACCACAGAATTATGGATGGCAATAGCATTTACAGTTGCAGAAAAGTAGATAAGATTGTATAAAGTCTCATCCACAGATCGACCAAAAAAAAGAGTTTATGCAGAAATTGACCTAGTAAGACAATTTTAAATCAATAGTATGCCAATTGATGTTGGGTATTTTCCACCACAGATATTACCCTTTGCAATGGTTAAATCTGCAGCAGAATCCATAACAATGGATGGATTCCATGGAATTCATCCACCCAGTTCAGCCTGTTATCCTGCATGTTGATCAGGAGGAAGGTACAAAATTCTGTGAGGTAGAAGCCAATTTTTCTCATTTTAGGGGCAAAAAAATAATCATTCCCATCTCCAATCAGGCAATCAGAATAACTCCCTTGATCAACAACCCATCTCCATAAATCTAATAACTATAACCTGTAATACTATTACACTCCAGAAATACATCCAAACCCCTTTGGAACTCTTTTAGTGAATTCACCATCACCACCTCCTCAGGCAGAGAGTTCTAAAGACTCCCTGCTCTTACCATAAAGAATCCTCTTCTGTATTTGTGTAGAAACCTTCTTTCACCCAGACGCAGAGAATGTCGTCACAGTCCTGGGGATAAATAGATGATGGGAGAGATTTCATGGTTACATGGTTATTAGATATCTCCTCAGTCGTCTTTTTTTCTAAAGTCATCTTTTTTCTGATACCACCCGCTGCCATGATAACTGATAAATGGAACAAAGGGAACTTTTTCACTCTGTCTCATCACTCAGATCCAGCGACCACAGGTTATCATGGAAGCTGCTGGTATTATTAACATCAGGGATTGACTCCACAGCTCGGCTCTCTTCTGGTTCCTTGCACCATGGTGTTCTCCACTACTGATTGTATCCACTCTTCTTTGGGAGAAGATTCAACACCCATAGCAGAATACCAGGCATTATTGGGAAACAACCACCTACATAAGTCTACAATAGAGTTGTGCCTATCCTAACATAACTCTAAAGGGTGAGCCTCCAATTGGAGCTTTTTGTCATTACCATTGTGCTAGACTCACCCTATGGTGTGCTTCTGTTCCCTGTGTTTACAGTGAATCTGCCTTCTACTTGTGAAGTTATTATTGTTTTTGCCTCCATTTATTTCTACCCACAGTGACTCCACATGTTTATTTCCCACACATATCTTCCTGGAATGTGGGCTTTAGACAGAAATTTGCATAAAGATAAACCCCTCCCCCACTCCAGTTTTCACTATCTTTTTTAAACAGACTGTAACCCAGTACGTTAACTGCTCAGTCATAGCTATCATCCAGCAATGTCTCAGTTATTCCCACTATGTCATAGTCCTCTTCAGACATTACTAATTCCAGTTCACCAGTGTTATTAGTCAGGCTACTGGCATTAGTATACATAAAATCAAGATGTATTTGTATACTGTTTACCCTGTACCTTTCATTATGAACTGTTGTGGTCCCTCCTTTATTCCTCCCTCAGTTCCATTACCTCACCCCAGGTCTTTATCTGCATTATCTTCCCCTCCTATAATGTAATCACCCTCCCACCAGTCCTAGTTTAAACACTCCTCCAATCTTCTAGCCATCCTCTCCCCCAAAACACCTGCATCTTCCCCATTGAGGTAGAGCCCATCCCTAACACTTTACCTTTTTTACCACTAAATAGATTTGGCTGTGTATATGCATGTTACCACAGCAGCCTGCTGACTATGGTAGAAAGTGGCCTTGAGAGGGGAAATGAGCTCGTTCCTTGTGACTAGAGTGTCTTATGTGTCCAGTCTATTCTTTGATAGTTGCATTTAGCCTAATGACAAAGTATTAGATCATCCAAGGAATGGTAATGTATCATCTGGATTGCAACAAACACTACAAAATTATATACCAATACATTTACTAAAGAATCTAGGAGCCACTTCTCTTTGTGCTTCTCTGTTTCCTGACATTCCAAGATCATTAGACCCTTCATTTGATCTAGATGATGTGATAGATTGCAACCAATGTTGTAACAGAGAACGCTTGGTTATCAGGCAAATGGAGTGGAAAAGAAATGGCAAACATATTTTCCAGTTTTCCATGTCTCCCTATCTCCTCCCAATAATGAACCAAATAAGTAATAGGGTGCAAAGGAATGTTCATACCCTAGATCACTTGTTCTATCGCCACAAGCTCTGGGAATGCACACAGCTTCACAATGTGTAAAACAAATCCATGTGGGATGTTTGACACTTCAGACAGCTGGTTAAAGGGGTTCTGCAGTTTTTTCAAACTGATGATCTATCCTCTGGATAGATCATCAGCATCTGATCGGCGGGGGTCCGATACCGGGGACCCCTGCCGATCAGCTGTTTGAGAAGGCAGCGGCGCTGCAGGAGCGCCGCGGCCTTCTCTGTGTTTACCGCAGGCCCAGTGACGTCACGACTAGTATCACTGGCCTGGGCAGGGCTAAGCTCCGTTCACATGAATGGAGCTTAGCCGCGCCCAGGCCAGTGATAGTAGTCGTGACGTCACTGGCCTGCGGTAAACACAGAGAAGGCCGCGGCACTCCTGCAGCGCCGCTGCCTTCTCAAACAGCTGATCGGCAGGGGTCCCGGGTGTCGGACCCCCACCGATCAGATGCTGATGATCTATCCAGAGGATAGATCATCAGTTTGAAAAAACTACAGAACCCCTTTAAGCTCTCTGGCCTACTTGGAGCAGGGGGTAAATTAAAAGCATAGATAACACTGTGAATAATCCAGTATGAACTGTGTCATGCCATGTCTCATCAAGAACCGATCTCCTCACCTCCATCCACCCCTTCAAAATCTTATCCCCTGCCTCCTGATCACTGGTTAAGCTCTCTGGCTTACCTGGAGCAGGGGGTGAATTAAAAGCATAGATGACACTGTGCATAATCCAGTTTGAACTGTGTGTCATGCCATGTCTCATTAAGAACCGATCTCCTCAGCTCCATCCACCCCTTCAAAATCTTATCCCCTGCATCCTGATCACTCAAGAGCCTATTCCAAGGTTTAAAGCACTGAGATGGTGTGATACTATCCACTAAACATTTTGGCATATGCTAGATGATGACATGTCAGCATACTGTTTTAAACATGTATGAGAAAGTGCAGTTTGCTGCACTTTTCTATATACATACAGTAGCTACGGAAAAAATGTATACATCAAACAATATTTCCAATATTGGAGCATACCTCTGATGAAGGAAAAAAATATGTGAACAGACAAATGGAGATCCAGGCAGTTCTCAAGCTAAATGATACTTTATTAACCCATGCAACATTTCACCTCCTTCTGGAGCCTTTCTCAACATTGCATAGGTTAATAAAGGATTATTCATCTTGAAAGTCGCCTGGATCTCCATTTTTCTCTTTCAATGGGCTTCTGGAGCAAGTTTTACAAGGCCTTCACCTTTACTCGGTTTAATTTCTGCCCTTGCGCTGCTGACCTCCTGTGATTGATATGTGAACAGAGCTTTAGCCTGACTGCCACTAATCTAACATTGTGGAAGACTCATGAATAAATGCCAACAGAAGTAAATTATCTTAAATGGAGTTGTATAGGAAAATGCGTCAGCATCTCTGGTGGCCGTTACCGTGGGAGCGCATATAGGCTAGTGCTTTTTCCTATATTCTGCAAGCACGACCACCACTTATGGATTGCAAGGTGGTCCGTAACCATGGAAACAAACAGTGAAAAATGTGATTAGCACACTCCTCTTCTGAAATCCTCTGTGCTGCTGGGGACCTGCTCCTTCCACTATGTAACATAACTCTCATTCTGTGACATCTACACGATCAGCACACTCCTCTCCTGAAATCCTCTGTGCTGCTGGGACCCTGGTCCTCCTACTATATAACTCTCATTCTGTGACCTCCACAAGATCAGAAAACTCCTCTCCTAAAATCCTCTGTGCTGCTGGGACCCTGCTCCTCCCACTATGTAATGCGCTGCCTGTGACCTCCACAAGATCAGCACACTCCTTTCCTAAAATCCTCTGTGCTGCTGGGACCCTGCTCCTCCCACTATATAACTCTCATTCTGTGACCTCCACAAGATCAGCTCACTCATATCCTGAAATCCTCTGTGCTGCTTGGAGGACCCTGCTCCTCCCACTATGTAACTATAAGCGTATGACCTCCACAAAATCAGCACACTCCTCTCCTGAAATCCTCTGTGCTGCTGGGGACCCTGTTTCTTCCACTATGTAATTCTCAGCCTATGTACTCCACAAGATAAGCACACTCCTCTCCTGAAATCCTCTGTGCTGCTGGGACCCTGCTCCTCCCATTATGTAATTCTCAGCCTATGTCCTCCACAAGATCAGCACACTCCTCTCCTGAAATCCTCTGTGCTGCTGGGAGGACCCTGCTCTTTCCACTATTTAATTCTCAGTCTGTGACCTCCTCAAGATCAGCACACTCCTTTCCTGAAATCCTCTGTGCTGCTGGGAGGACCCTGCTTCTCCCATTATGTAACTCTCAGCCTGTGACCTCCACAAGATCAACACACTCCTCTCCGGAAATCCTCTGTGCCGCTGGGGACCCTCTCACATCTGAGGCCAGCTGCTCTAAACAAAATAAAAAGAAGCTGAGCAATCAGCTAAATGTGGTGCACTCACCGACCAGTGGTTGTGACGTGTATTGCAGTTTTTTAGAGTTTAGTTACAATCTCACGATATCATGTTGTTTTGCTTTCAGGACAAAACTGACACCACTCTGAGTTTGGAGATATGTTAAGAGTGGACGCATCTGAAGCTACGGTAAAAATGTATATATCAAACAATATTTCCAATATTGGAGCATACCTCTGATGAAGGAGAAAAAATATGTGAACAGACAAATGGAGATCCAGGCAGTACTCAAGATAAATGATACTTTATTAACCCATGCAACATTTCACCTCCTTCTGGAGCCTTTCTCAACATTGCATAGGTTAATAAAGGATTATTCATCTTGAAAGCTGCCTGGATCTCCATTTTTCTCTTTCAATGGGCTTCTGGAGCAAGTTTTACAAGGCCTTCACCTTTACTCGGTTTAATTTCTGCCCTTGTGCTGCTGACCTCCTGTGATTGATATGTGAACAGAGCTTTAGCCTGACTGCCACTAATCTAACATTGTGGTAGACTCATTAATAAATGCCAACAGAAGTAAATTATCTTAAATGGAGTTGTATAGGAAAAAGCGTCAGCATCTCTGGTGGCCGTTACCGTGGGAGCGCACATAGGCTAGTGCTTTTTCCTACATACTGCAAGCACGACCACCACTTATGGATTGCAAGGTGGTCCGTAACCATGGAAACAAACAGTGAAAAATGTGATGGAAAAATGAATCCATCCAGCAAAGGAAGCAATATGGATAATAACAATACATTAGTGCTTTGCATTAACTTTCTCTACATGATAAATGCTGATAAATGCCACTTACTGAAGTGAGACAACCCCTTTAATTGAGAAGCTAAGGTGTAAAGATGATATATTATGATACACGGGAAGTATATACTGTAGCTCCATGTGCTCTCATTACTGACATGCACTTTGTAATGCATAGCACATGAATAGAAAGGTAAGTCAAAGGCCACAAGAAGATCAACTACAGCCCAAGTGACAACTGCAAAATGAGTGCACTTTACTTTCCTAACTAAATGACACCTAACATAAATTGACAGACATATTTTCTAAAATAATATTCTAGTTTTTTTATATTATTTATTTAATGTAATCAGGGTCTATGTTATTTCAGTTCATTGCTATGATAGTGTATTCAACATGACGACACGTTTCCTAAAGCTAGATTTCATTGTCTTTGAAGAAGAATACAAATCTAATGAAAAAAAAAACAGCAGCAGTCAGCTAGTTTTAGACATGTATTTCTCTACTCACTGCAGTAAATGTTAACTTAAAGCAAATGTTGACTATGAAACCTAAGCAGCAAGATTGTAACCATCTGCTGCCAGATGTAATTGTTTTAGTATGGAACATTCTTTTCTTATGCTCCTTTTGTCTGTAAATCATCATTGGAATTTGGTTCAGGTACTCAGCAGGTGCAGAGGAACAGTGGGAGAGTAATCTGGTTTCCATAACTCTGTTGGCTGTCTGAATTCTAAGTCAGATGCTAACGGGACTTAGGGGGTCATTTATTATGGGAAGTACGCCACTTTTTGGCATACTTTTGTCGCAGTTTTGGTCACAAAGGGGATTTGCGACTGAATCTGCAAATGTGCCCGGGCAAGGGGACGGTCCGACAGGACTGTCTGATTCATAATTTTCTATGCCTGTTTTTGCTGTAGAAAATGACTTAATTTTGCCTTTGTCTTTAAATTACAGAAAAAGCACTTGAAAATTTTATATTACTGTTTAACCCTTTAACACATAATGCTGTACCTTCTCTTGGTTTTCTTTTTGACAATAAGGCCACATCCTCAAGCAGTACAGTCTCCTTGTCTTCATCATCAGCTGTTGGTATCCTGCTCAAACGGCTTTTTCCTCTGGTCCATTGTGAGACATCAAAAATGGAATGTGTGGCCATAAGAAAACCCATGCCACAAGCAAATAGCTTATGTGCAAGCTGAACTCCCACCTGGCCAAGTTGTTGGTAGTTGTAGTTGCTGCTTTACCACTTAGGCTATATTCACAACATGAATGAGTCCACATCCATCCCACAGTTTTGCTGAATGCGTCTGGACCCATTCATTTCAATGGGGCGACCAAAAATGCAGACATCACACCATGTGCTGTCCTCATCCGTAGTTCCGTTCCATGGCCCTGCAAAAAAGAGAGCATGTCCTATTCTTGTCCAGGCTGTGCTGGTATCTGTGTTTTGCGGTCCTCAATTTGCAGATCTGCAAAACACTACGGTACGGTTGTGTGAATGTAGCCTTAGTTGTAGCAAATGTGACTCATTATTGCTCCTTCACCCAAATTTAATTCTGTTCTATAGTATTACTACTTCTGTCTGGCTGTCTATAAAAATTGTCTTATAATTAAAATGTTATTCCAATCCACACACAAGAGTTAGCATAACTGCATCCAGTGGGAAGATAGAACTGCCAGCAACAAGTCTGTCCTCCTTCATCCTGTCTTCTTAATGGTAGCCAGGCCGCATCCAGAACCAGTACAGTATCCTTGCCATTGTACTTATCAGTTACTTGCTCTCCCACTCCTCCAATTCTTCCTCCTCTGCTCTGTCCTTAGTCATCAATAATGGAAACATAAAGCAAAATCTACAATTGAATGGTTCAAAAATAAACGTATCTAGGTCTTAGAATGGCCAAGTCAAAATCCAGACCTGAATCCAATTGAGAATATGTGGAAAGAGCTGAAAACTGCTGTTCACAAACGCTCTCCATCCAACTCAAAGAGCTCGAGCTGTTTTGCAAGGAAGAATTGGCAAGAATTTTAGTCTCTAGATGTGCAAAACTGATAGAGACATACTCCAAGCGACTTGCAGCTGTAATCGCAGCAAAAGGTGGTGCAACAAAGTATTAATGCAAGGGGGCCGAATAATTTTGCACGTCCCAATTTTATTATTACAAAAAAAGTTTAAATGATCCAATAAATTTTGTTCCACTTCACAATTGTGACCCACTTGTTGTTGATTCTTCACCAAAAATTTAAAATGTTATATCTTTTTGTTTGAAGCCTGAAATGTGACAAAAGGTTCCAGGGGGCCGAATACTTTCACAAGGCACTGTAGCTGGTGGACATTTTTTTTTTTCCCCATAGTATCCGGTGATATGTGCCGCAATAGAGCAGGGATGCCTACGTTTGCTTTTGAATACTCATTGCTTATTTTAATCTTGCAGGTCTTGCACGTGACAACGCTTTTGTCTTCAGGCACTGTGGAGAAAAACTGCCAGACAGGAGTTGCAGCTGAGCTTGGAGTAATTCTGGAAAGTTTCGAGCCTGCGCCCACAGTATCAGGGGCATCACCAGTTCCTGAACTGGAAATAATTGAAGCAGATCTGGCTCTGGCAGTTTTTTAGGAAATTCTTGACATACATTGCCTCTGCCTTATTGCCGCTGCAATCACGATCCTCACCCTCCCTACCACATTCATCAGATTGTGATATTTTATTGTGGGCTCCGTGGCCACCCTCCTTATTCCCTGCTCTGTATTTGTTCCAAGTGATATTGCCCCTATTACCACCACCATTTTTGCAGCACAACACATTTAATATTAATACATGATATTATAATGTGGGTATAGTGTGGGTAATGGGTTAATGGTTAATTGATATATAAATGCTGTTGTTGCTGTACAGTACACATTCACTAATAATACACAATATGGTTATGTAAAAAAAAAGAAGAGAAATTACTTAGTTTTTGCAGCAGAATGTATACTATTGGGGTACTGGCAATTAGCGTATGAACTGTAGAAACTATTTTATTTGGCTGTTCATATAGAAAAATTTCTTGCAGGATTTTATAATTCTGAATGTGTCAGCAATCTGTATGAAACAACTGAGGCAGTGACCAGTCCCTCACTCATTATCAATGCTTTCCTTGATAAAACTCTTAAATCTACCCAATTATAGCTTGATATTCTCTCATTTTAGTTCCCCTTATAGTAATTGGTTTGTGTCTTGATTTTTTGTCAGACACAGCCACAACACATACTATCACATCCACAGCTGAGTCTGGCTCGTTCAGAGCAAAATGATCTGGCTGAATAGTGCCGCCTGTTTGGCTGATCAGGCTATCTGTCAGTCTCTGAGATAATCAGGGCAAGCCCTCCCCCCCTCCCTGCCAGGGTCACTTGATCCTCCATCTTCTTCATTACTGTCATTTTCCCCACCAGTTTTCAGAGCAAAATGGTGCTGGGAACGTTTTTGCATGATTTGTCGGAAGCAAATCATCAAAACTTTGGATTCACTTGGTGGACAAATTTTGTGAAATTTGTAACAGATCTGAGTGGCTTCGAATTAATTCACTCATCTGTCAACTCAGCCTAAACTTTATCCACCCTCCACCCAATGGTATAATTTTGGATTTTTGTGCAGCAGAATGGAATTACAAAGTTAGAGAGGGTTCAGAAGAACTAAAGTGGTAACTAAAATGGCTGGAATAAAGTACCCAGAAATATTATCAAAATTAGGGTTGTTTAGAGAAAAGATGACTGCGAGGACATCTAATAATAATGTAAAAATATATCAAAGGTCAATACAGAGATTTCTCCAATGATCTATTTATTCCTAGGACTGTGACAAGAAGACATCCTATATGTATAGATGAAATAAGGATTCTACATCAACATTGAAGGGATTTTTTATTGTAAGAGCAGTAAGAATATGGGACTCTGCCAAAGTAGGTGGTAATGGTGATCAAGATGGGCCTGGATGCATTTCTGGAGGGTAATAATATTACAGGTTATAACTACTAGAATTCTGGAGAACAGTTGTTGATCCAGGGAGTTATTTTGATTGCCAGATTGAAGTAAGGGAGGACCCCCCCAAAAAAAAATAAAATAAATAAATAAATAAATAAATAAATAAAAAATAAAAAATGATGAAAATTGTCTTCTAACTGATTAACTGATGAGGGTTTTTTTTTTAGTTCCTCTGAACCAACTTTGCTAGATAACAGGCTGAACTGGATGGAAGTATTTCTTTTTTTCTGCCTTATAAACTATGTTACTATGATATAGTATGATTCATAACATAATGTACACAAATAAGATATAACTCTCAAAGTAAAAAAAAAATGAAAAAAAGATATAACTCATACTGGATATAGCACTATTCCTAACAATAAAGTAGCAGTAAATCCAAGAGCCTACATATAATACAGACAGAATATGCTTCTGTATGGTTGTTGGACAAAAGAGACCAAGCCTTGTTTTGTCCCAACCCATTTTCTGATGGGTGGTATGAGTATCGCATTCCCCTCTCAAGAGACTTGTAAAGCCTAATATGCATAAGGAGTCATTGGGAAGACAACCAAAAATTGGCTTTCAATTGTTTCTGAGGCTCCATTAACAGAATATTCAGTTTTCTTCAAAATGTCTATTTGGCCTAATAAAACAAATGCAAAAGAGTTGTCAAGATTAGACAACTCCTAAGGTGTAATGTGAGTCACAGTTTTGAAAAATGTTTGGTAGAATGTATTCACCACTAATATTTTATATACAATAATTGTGAAACGAAGATTATTTCTGATTCCCATCACGGAAATGTAAAATTCTAGATTTATCCTCAGTTACCTGTGAGTTTTGGGAAACAGGATGATTAGTTGAAGTTTTAGGTGTATTCACATGTAACAGAAATGCTGCAGAAATTTTCAGCAGATTCGTGCCAGAAAAATTGAGGACAAGAGTACAAAGCAAGTAGATAGCATTTTAACAACTTTTTTTCTACATGCTGCAGACATTTTACACACAGAAATGTAGGATTTGATACAAATTTCCCACTACTTATCCTTATGCTCTTTAAGCAGAATTTTTTTTATAGTGAACAGATTCAAAGATTTGATATTGTACGTCCCCATAAAACCTATTTAGGTTCTTTATTAAAATGCATTTTCCCCACAGAATCACATGGAGGGTAAAGCATACTTATATACAAATGTCATAATATTTAATTGTTGACTGAGTGTTTTATTAAGATATATAAATAGAATATAGCAATTTTCATTTCAAATATATTTATATCCAATGAGAAATGTGACTTGGCATTATTTTTATATTTTGCTGCCAAAGAATGAACTGGTAAAAGAGAAGTATAATAAAATATATTCTTATGTGTTTAAATTTGTATTTTATAATATTTCAATATTGGTAGCTGAATAAAGAGACTTGTATATCTTTTTATCCTATGCCACCTAAGAGGTTAGATTCCTTTACTCTGCATTTAATCTTCTGAACTCAATGCATCTCTTAGCTGCTATTAAATATTTAATGTTCATAAATAGGGTTTCATATTCCATGCAGATCTCGCCAGATTTGTTCCTGATCCAGCTCATAATATCAAATATAAACCAGCAGTCTTCCTATTCTTACCAAAAATAATTTCAACATTGTAAAGCTATTAGGCATTTTTCCTATAATGTGCAAGTATTGGCATGACGGCTGGATTGCAGGGTGGTCATAACTAGTGTTGAGCAAATGCAAGCATCAAAAGTGCAATTCTGATTTTTAAGAGAAAATTGATTTGACACAAATCTGAATTTTCTCACACTTCATGGTATAAAAATACAAGATCCTACATAATGCTGTGAAGCCAACCAGTCTGCTGTTAGCCATCCCCCTTCCTTTTCCTTTTATAGAAGAAAAAAATATATAGTGCAGCCAGATTAGGCAAAGTGGAATGAGGACCATTGACGTTACAGATATAGGGATCACTCAGGTCACGAAAGATACTTATAAAGGTAACAAAGGCAGATATAGTTACACCGAAAGTTACTAATAAATATATACAAATTCTCCAGCTTTCAAGGAGGGGAATATGGAGAAAATATTCCCTTACTAACATTCTGACTGCACCAATATACACTGAAATGATCAATCTAGATGCAGCTTGTATTTTTTAAATATTTTGTTTTTTTTTTTCTTTTTCTTGGATTCTTTTGTAATTATTATTAGTGGTGGAGGGAGAATGCCATACTTGGCAGTGTGATAATTTTTCACCAAGTTGTTGGGGAAAGTTAGTGTGGTGGAACGCAGGAAATGTGGGCAGAAGGTAAGGCGCGGCCAGGGTGCTAATGTTGGCATGGTGGCCCTGCGTCAACACATAGTGAATCACCATAAAGTGGCAAGGGAAAACCATGCCACTCATTTAGTGTTACAGCCTGATGAAGCAACCACTGCATCTCCCACTGGCCTGCACCCAGTGATGGTCTGAACTCCCTATCCAACAGTCAGGGATCAACAACATCAGCAGAAGGAAGCTAATGTTTCTTCCTATCAACTTCAATGTGGTCTATTGGTTATGGTGCTCCAAATTGATCACCTTGGTGATTGCTAAAATATAATAGTATCTGTGCACTCATCCAACAGTGCAGAAGCTGAACATGCACCTGGTCAATTTCCTGGTACTATATTCCCTCCCTTCCCATGGAGTTGAACTGATGGCTTGTGGCCAGCCAAGTTGGGGAGTCCCAAGCTGGCATTACTTTTCAAAAAAAGCTGGAACATTGTCAAGGACAATATATTTAGTTCATAGCCCACTGGGTAAATGTAATTCTGGACCAGGCGCACCAGCAACTTTGTTGGGATTGTTGGGATTGTTACATGGTAATGTTGGGATTTCTGCGCCAATGTCCTCCATTGCTTCCTCATCCTCCATCTCGTCCTCACCTCCCTTCTAGGCACAGTTCACAGTGGTCCTCCAGCATGTCACCTATGCAAAGCTAGTCATGGTCATCCTTGGTGAATGGAGCCACACCAGGAAGAAACTGCTTGCTGTCTCCTCACCAAATGGAGATAGGAACCATGGTTACTGATAACGGAAAGAACATTTTGTCTGTGCTGTATCAGGGTGGACTGATCCATAAGCCCTGCATGGCACACGTCTTCAATCTTGTTGTCACCTGGTTCCTCAAGTCTTCCACTGAACTATAGAGCTGTTAAAAATGTCCAGGAAACTGTGCATGAGCTTCAGACACTTTTACCATGCAAAACACACCCTCCTTGAGCTGCAAAGGGAAAATTATCTTCCCCAACATCCCCTAATATTAGACTTTCCACTGCATGTTGACTGCCTGTATGAGCAGAGGAAGGCAATCAATGATTTCTTAATGTAGCAGATGGACAGCTCTAAACCCCTGTGTAATTTCCACGTTAGCTAGTGTCAGCTCATGCATGCCATGTGCTGTATGTTCAAACAATATGTCCAGTACGAATTACTGTACATGGGAATGGGAATGTCACACAATAGACAATGGCAAATCAGCCTGCCCTGAAACTACAGGTCCAGCGTAGCCTACAATTTAATAAAACAGAGGCATATTCTTCAGCACCTGACAGAGTCCTTTGGATAAATATAATGTCTGACAATCCTTTTGCAGCAATAGGTTGAGCGCATACTTTATATAGAACAGAGCAGTGAATGGTGACTATCCTTCCAAACATACTGTTGAGTAGCCACAATGTGCCTAATCAAGTTCAGGTTCTCTTGTAGTGTGAAGAGCCAGAGGGCAACCTGCTCCTGGGGCACAAGAACAATTTGCTGATTATATGGTTTCTTTTCCACAGACTCAAGTAGTAGACATGAAACTTTGATGTGGAGAAAGCGTTAGAAGAGTGCTGTTTTACTGCTGAGCACTAGGAGAAGGACCCTTGAAACAGAAAAAGGTGGCATGAATTTTTAAACAATTATGGTGACCTCTTCAGTTACCTGGCCATGTTGTTTTGCATCTGTACTCACATTTATCATAGAATCCAGTGGGTCATAAAAGACATCTGCTGTCTTTGTCTGTAGTTACAAATTAATGTACCTAAAGTGGATTACACTTTGGCAGAAATGGAAATAACTTGGTTGATAGGGTTTTTAGAATTGATGGTGAGATTAGGGAGAAAAAGGCCGCATGAAATCCCAACAGGGATTCTCATGGCAGAGAACTGTCTGTAGCATTTCACAAAAAACATACTATAAAATAAGTCTAGTTATACATATATGGCACATGATTCCGACAGGCTGTTCCTGCAGAGAAAAGCCTGCCAAAGTTTTCTGGATCTGGCATTGCTGGATGCTATCGGAATGTCTGCCAGCACTATTAACTATAATGGGAACTGGTGGAGAACCAGCTGCAACCCAGCAATTATGCAGAGAATAAGTCGGTCAGAAACCACTAGGCACAGCAGTTTTTGTCCCGATGATTCCCAACATTCTATGTTGGAACAGCCTGCTGGAAGGCTTAGCACACATGTGAAAGTGGCCTTGAGCAGCAATAGTTAACTGTGTGGTTTTACCGTGCCCTATGTGGATGGATTGATAGGTCTCTCTCTATTGGTACACACACACATTCACACATACACACATACACACAATGAGAATTTTGAAAAAAGCTGAGCAAGGCTTATTTTCAAAATTATGTTTTTGCTGAAACACCTCAGTGTTGAATCTCTCTCAATATAGGTATCTAATGAGAGACTCTATCAGTAATTTACACTGTCATGAGAATTCAAAGTCAGGCATTATTTTTGCCTTATGTATACATTTTTAGGGTAGAACCACATGTGGAAAGTATACAGCAGATATCCCATAGCAAAATTGCATATGGAAAATCTGCAGTGAATACATTAATTTTAAATAGGATGAAATAAAAAAAATCTCAACAGCATTCCACAAAAAGTTTCCACAAGAAATCCACATGAATTCATACTGCAGATTTCTGACTTAGATTTTAACCTCCATGGTGAAACCTGTGGCAAATAAGCAGGAAAATCTGTGTTAAACTCTGTATACAACTCAAAATATGTGGCAGAAATGTACCTAAACACTATACACTTAAATAAAACCTTCTTCAACATAAAGTTGAAGCGAACACTTCAAGAATGAGTCTAATGTCTTTCTCAGTTTTCTTCCAGGCAACATATGGCCTTGCTAAATCCTTTAAGATTGAAGTATAATTTTGATATATTTGCAACATTGTAGTATACAAAGACCCACTTTGTTTCACCTGGGTGAAAGAATAGGCCTAAACATGTAAAAATTGAATCATTTCAGTAAATTGTCAAAATGAGTGACACTAAAAAATATGGATCAGACTTAATTAGTGGAAAGAAATTAAGCAAATGAACACACCTGCAAAATACCAAACATTTCATGACTAATGTTTAAAATGAAGTTGTAAGTATGGAAGAAGTAATATATGTCAGTGAACACATGATGATTGGGTCCCCAGGGATATTATTTTGAACAACAAATATATGAGCTGTCATAGTGACTTGTTGGCTCAATGGCTTTCCTCTCAGATTTTACACATCATGAATAGAGATGAGCGAGTAGTGAAATATTCGAAAGTTCGAAATTCGATTCGAATAGACTGCGAAATTCGACTATTCGACCGGATATCGAATCCCATTAAAGTCTATGGGAAAAAAATGCTCGCCACTTGGAAATCTCAATTCGACCACTTGGAGGTCACCAAGTCCACCCTGAAACCTCAGAAAAGGATGCCAACACTGCTGGAATGCAACTGGGACAGCAGGGGAAGCATGTCTGGGTGCATATAACGCGCCCAAGTCGCACTATTACGCCACTATCACAGCCTCTCAACAATACACTCCAAACACAATCTAACCTCTCTGTAAAGTGAGACCATACAAGGAAACCTTCTTTCCTCTACATTGCCATGGACCCCAAGCCAAACTAGACAAAAAAGAAGATAAAATTCTGCACCCCTTAAAATCACGTTGCCTATGACAACCACAGATGGCATAAGCAAAGGGGAAAGCAAATAGACCCCACCCCTAATTGTCATTGTGTGTGTGAGATGTGGTCAGACATGTCTTCTTTAAAATGTAAAAACAACTCAAACACATGCAGAAGCCTTAAAATGCCCAAATTGTTGGCGCTTGAGATGTCAGTGACCCGACCTGGCCCCAGTGTCATGTCTAGCAGGTAAAGCAGTGGGGATGTTGAGGGATGCGTAGGACCGCAAAAGGCAGGAAGAGGCCGTGGGCTGGCCAGAGGCTCATGGAAAATTTTGTGGCGGCCCAAGAGGTGACACCTCTTAAAAATTATGTGGAGGCCCAAGAGGTGAGACCTCTTAAAAATTATGTGGAGGCCCAAGAGGTGAGACCTGTTAAACATTTTGTGGAGGCCCAAGAGGTGAGACGTATTAAAAATTATGTGGAGGCCCAAGAGGGGAGACCCGTTAAAAATTATGTGGAGGCCCAAGAGGTGAGACCTCTTAAAAATTATGTGGAGGCCCAAGAGGTGAGACCTCTTAAAAATTATGTGGAGGCCCAAGAGGTGAGACCTCTTAAAAATTATGTGGAGGCCCAAGAGGTGAGACCTGTTAAAGATTTTGTGGAGGCCCAAGAGGTGAGACGTATTAAAAATTATGTGGAGGCCCAAGAGGGGAGACCTGTTAAAGATTTTGTGGAGGCCCAAGAGGTGAGACCTCTTAAAAATTATGTGGAGGCCCAAGAGGTGAGACCTCTTAAAAATTATGTGGAGGCCCAAGAGGTGAGACCTCTTAAAAATTATGTGGAGGCCCAAGAGGTGAGACCTCTTAAACATTTTGTGGAGGCCCAAGAGGTGAGACCTCTTAAAAATTATGTGGAGGCCCAAGAGGTGAGACCTGTTAAAGATTTTGTGGAGGCCCAAGAGGTGAGACGTATTAAAAATTATGTGGAGGCCCAAGAGGGGAGACCTGTTAAAGATTTTGTGGAGGCCCAAGAGGTGAGACGTATTAAAAATTATGTGGAGGCCCAAGAGGGGAGACCCGTTAAAAATTATGTGGAGGCCCAAGAGGTGAGACCTGTTAAACATTTTGTGGAGGCCCAAGAGGTGAGACGTATTAAAAATTATGTGGAGGCCCAAGAGGGGAGACCTCTTAAAAATTATGTGGAGGCCCAAGAGGTGAGACCTCGTAAACATTTTGCGCAGGCCCAAGAGGTGAGACCTCTTAAAAATTATGTGGAGGCCCAAGAGGTGAGACCTCTTAAACATTTTGTGGAGGCCCAAGAGGTGAGCCATAAATATAAAAATTTTTCTGATTTACGGACCAATTCTACGGCGGTTAAGGAGGAGGAGGAGGAGGTGGAGGAGGAAATGGCACTTCATACACATGGCACTTCACTTTTGGCTGCTTTCCACTGTTGGAGAAGCAAAGTCCGGGTCAATCCACTTGCTGTTCATTTTGATTAGCGTCAGCCTGTCGGCACTGTCGGTTGACAGGCGGCTGCGCTTATCGGTGATAATGCCCCCGGCAGCGCGGAACACCCTTTCTGATAGCACGCTGGCGGCAGGGCAGGCAAGCACCTCCAAGGCGTACAGGGACAGTTCCAGCCACGTGTCCAACTTGGATTGCGAAGACCCAGTACAGTTTGTTCTCCACTATCCGGACAACACGTGTGTCCCGGGAAAAGCAGCCCAGCATGAAGTCAGCCATGTGTGCCAGACTCTGAATAGGTATGACGTCACTGCCCCCACCAGAAGGATCACTTGCCATTTCCTCCTCTTCCTCTTCCGCCTCCTCTCCGCCCCATCCGCGCTGAACCAATAGGACGCGCACAGCCTGACTGCTACCCTCGCCGCCAGCATCCTCCTCCTCTTCCACAGCCACCTCCACGTCGTCCTCCTCCTCCTCATCCTCCTCCTCCTGCAACTGCCACCGTGAAGCAGACAAAAGTGTGGTCTGACTGTGTAGCTCCGTTGCGTCTCCTCCTGCCCCCGTCTCCTCTGTGTGCAATGCGTTCTCCCTTATTGCGATGAGGGATTCTTTAAGGACGCATAGGAGCGGGATGGTTACGCTCGGCCCTGCTGGCTGTGGCCTCACTTCTCTGTCTGAACTGTCCTCTGCCTGTGGACATCCCTCTGCCTGTGGACATCCCTCTGCCTGTGGATCCCTCCCTGCCTGTGGACATCCCTCTGCCTGTGGACATGCCTCTGCCTGTGGACATCCCTCTGCCTGTGGACATTCCTCTGCCTGTGGACATCCCTCTGCCTCTTGCTGCCTTTTTCGGTGCTGCGCAGACCACCACCTCTCCACTGCTTTCCTCGCTGGACATCACCCTGGACCGGGTCAGTATCGGACAGTACAAAGCGGTGGTACATTTCATACTCCAGCCGTGGCCTGTTTTCATTCTCCCAATGCCTTGAGACATGTACTGAATGTAAATGAAGGTGTTGTAATCGCGTCTCTCTGTGACAATAGCTCGATACTATCAACTGCCAATTTTATTTTTAACTTTTTTTTTTTTTTAGCGAACAGTTTTTTTCAACTTACTGATGTTTTCCAGTCTCTGTTTGGAAACTTTCTATGACTTTTTTCGTACTGGGTGCATTTGGTATAAATATGCAGAGAGTTATTTATGGTTTAATCGCAGAACGATGCAAAGGGAAAGCGTCGTCTAAAGGAGAATCATTTACCTCAGATAATTCAACCAGCAACTATGGCCCCCAACAGCATTTCCGCGCCCCCGTCCTCGTCCACGTCCTATTCCGCTAGCCCCCCTCCGCATTTTATTTTTTTTTGGTTACAATATTTTGCCT